>CM076576.1:936706820-936867701 GCA_034641835.2 Pinus albicaulis
TCCGTCACCAAAAAATTGAGCGTCACCAAAGGTGGTGTCACCAAAAGTATGTGTTGTGGTGACATTCAAGGTCTGTCACGAATATTGATTATAATGATGGATAGTGACCATCACCATTTCATATGAACAGTAATGATTTTTTGTGATAGAAATTTCATGGCCGTCGCTATTGGTGCATATATATGGCGCCGTTCATTGACCTTCACCAAAAACTCATTGGTGACATCAAGTTCCATCATGAATAATGATTATAATGAAAAAAAATTACCCTCACAATTTCATATCAACAACAACGATTTATGGTGACGAACCTTTAATGGTCGTCACTATTGATGCATATATATGGTGGGATCCATTGACTGACACCATTTCATATTTTGGTGAGGGTCGAAAAATTTCACCATAAGCTCATTGGTGATGGTCAAAAGAGCTTCCATCATCAAAAACTGATCTTCATCATTCCCTATGAATATCAGGGCATGATGGAATCAAACCACCAACCTCCTCCATTTAAAGCAGGTGCTCTTCCATTGAGCTAGCACCCTTTAAAGAATTAGACTTTAAACTATAAATTTCCTCTAAAGGTGAAAAGATACACCAAAGGAATAAGAACCAAGAAAACTGAAGGAATTCAGTGTCCTTGCTCCTATTTTTATTCTACGACACTCTACAAAGTATGATCTTGATCTATGACATATTTGTGCGAAGTGGTTCTAATTTAATAGTAAATGTTATATTAAGATAAAATAAATTAATAACTAAGAGGCCTTATGGACTAATTTTTAATCCTTACACCAAAATATCTTAATATTCAAGTCTATGGAACAACTCGTTCAAAGTTCAAACTGAAGTAGATTTTAAATGGAAAGCCTAAAACCAGCTAAGTAGTTTACAAGTTAACATTTTGGATATAACTTCTGTTCAATTTATATGACAAGTTATGCCATAACCTTGAAACAAGTTTCTTAGCTAAAGGACGTTCTTAAGTCAACAATGTCAAAGAAAGACAGTCATGGCAAGTAAAATTCTCTTGTTTTTTCTAATGAGGGTGCATGTGACTTGATAAAGGTTCCATGAGAGTATCAAACCATAAATAGTGTCACTAAAACATGGAAATGGCGAAGTCTTGTTAAGCAACAAAATTTTAGTTGAATATATGAAAAGCATCTAGCTAAATGATATAATTAAACTAAAAGTAACTGTAAAAAACTGAAATTGCCATCATATACCATCTGGTTTGGTTAGTTCTTCAGAAAGAGAAAGTGCAACTGCATGATCCAGTTCCTCATCTTGATTTTGTAATGGACCATCCAGAACAAAAATGTCCACATACAACGATCAATGTTATCGTATTGGTAAGACTTTTGATATAATCTATCAAAGCATGTACTATGTAGGAGAATAACTGGAAAGAACAACTAGAAATTTGAATCACAACATAACAATATAAAATAACATGCAACAGGAAAGGAGCAACTCCACAGTTTGATAAATATGAACAATCCATGACCCTGTTCTTATATATTGATATAGATAACGAAATAGAAATATAGATTTATGAAATTAAAGTATCACACAACAATGTCTTGAACAAATATCAATATGTAAAATAGTATTTTTTGCATTTGGACTTACCTTGTAGAACCTCAGGAAAATGTTTCCATAGAAACAACTAATAAACATAACAACGTGGACCTCAGGAGAAATTGTGCAAGGGATAAAGTATGAAGGTAAAGCACTAGAGAATTATTTAGATAAAATGATGACAAGCATATCTAGAAATAACTGAGAACCCTCGGAAGTAAGCCACACATTTATCATCGTGACTAATACACTTGCAAAAAAAATCAGAATAAATTATGAACTATTCCACCAAAAAATAATGAATTTTTCCACTAAAATATAGTTTCAAATTAATCACTAGCATGACGCTAACTTTGTTAGAGCTAATATATAGAAGATTTAAGTTTAAAAGACAATACACTCTGATGAATTAGGGATTACCATGGCATTAGAGGGCACATGTGAAATTACATTATCATCTCCAAATGCACCCCTACGTAGTGTCCATCTGACACTTTGTGACTTGAACCTTTAAAAGGCTTGCTCAGCCACTTCATCATTCGAGATTTATTGTGAGTATGATGGTACAATGTGACCTGCATGTCCCAAATAACATGAGCCAACAATGAAAAACATAATTAAATTATTAATTCCTTTCTAATTTAATACTTGAAAAGACGAAAAACATTAATCCAAGAAAGAGAATGATAAGGTTCTCGTTAACTAACTATTATATTTAAAGATATGGAAGAATTGTTGATTGGTTGTTTCATAATTTAAAGAATTTTACTTATACTCTCAAACATATGAAAATACACTAAAACTACCAAGGTCATATTTCAACATAAATCTTTCAGAAAATCAGATTGCAACTATGAAGATATTATTACAAAGACCTTACAGAAAATTAGATGGAGACTATGAAGATATTATGACAAAAATCTTGCAGAAAATTAGATTGCAACTATGAATATATTGTTCTAAATTTTAAAAATTATAGTAATAAAATCCATCTTCAACATGAATTAACATTTTATATCATATTAGACAAATTTTGAGTCAGGGAACAAGTACAAGGTTCGGAGTTAAAATATTTGTGTCAAGGACAAGAAGATATCATATACAACTTTTTGAGTTGAGGTTTATCACTAGAGAACATATTCTTAAGTCTTAAACCAGTACTTAATGAGGGAATTCTGGAAATAAATGGCTACAAAATGTGAATTCATCCCTCATGAGTCATGGCAACCCGCATACAACTCCTAAGGCTTTACAACCACTACAGCTGCACCCATCACACTATGTTTTTAGGTTGAATTGTCCACACCTGAGGCTTTGCAAGTTGCATCCATTGCAACTGCACCAATCACACCTCCTTTTTAGGTTGAATTGTCCATATGTCCTAATCCACAGAACATGTAGTTGAATAGTTTGTTGTACTAAATTCCACAGCTTTTGCCCACAACTGACCATAAGTTCTTGTGTGTGATGAGTGCACCAGATATGTATCATGGGAGCCACAAAACCTACAAAAAAAATTATCCGTGAAGTCCAGAACAGGGAGGATGTAATTGGAAAGAAAAAAGCTGGGAAAAATTCTCCCTTGCAATGAAATTCCAGATGTGACTCCTCATGAACAGAGAGCCATTCTTACCAAGATATTCTAAGAGAAACATGTTTAAAAGTTAAATGGACACAATTCATTAACCACCATTCCATCCTACCATTTCATATCACCTTGAACACCCCCCAACACAGTGACTCCCTTGGTAGAAAAGGCCAAATAGCTAAATAAGTTTTCTCAAAAATGCAAAAAAACATCTAGATATGGGAGGAATACACCAATGCCCAATAGGCTTGGGACTAGCAGTTCCTAGCAAGGAGTTTCACACCTTTAGTCAAGATTTTTTTCTCACAGGCTTCACCCATGGGGGATAGGAAGGGATTGAAATTATGGAATTGGGAGGTGATAAAACATGTGCATATATTGTCACTTGTGACATGATTTATCTTCATGAGACAATTGTTGATCAGGTCAAAAAATGTATATATTCTTAGAATATGATCTAACTATGAATATGGAAGTGTTCAGCTATCTTATTGAGGACATTGTATTTGTGAAAATATGGAATTCAAATCTTTAAAATAACATAATTTATGGGAGTGACAAGGTATGCAAGGCAATGGTAAGCTGGAAGTCAAATTTGAAATAACACAATTCCATAATAACTTAGGGTTTACAGTGGCTCCACCAAAGATACTCTGACATGGACGTTTTTCTCATGGTTATTTTAGATTGTTGGAGAATATTTCGTGGAGCTAGGGTTTCTCTTGGTTTTCCCTATCTAGGGTTTTCGAAAGCATGGAGAATTATATGATAGGTTTTGATTGTGTTCATGGGTTTCACTTATTCTTTATATATATGAAGCTTTTGGGTGAATGTTCCAAAAAATCATACACCTTAAGACAAAAACACATAAAGTAAAAATAAGATTGAATAAGATAGAGAGAGAGAGAGAGAGAGTAGTACTTCTCTTACATCCCTAACCCAAGCATGAAAAGCAATAAGCACAAGTGCATGATCGACTATAATAAAAACTCACTCCTTCCTCTTTTTATATGAGAGGTAAAGGGGCTTTAGTGGACCTAGTCCACTACAATCAAACTTGAAAGACACAAGTAGGTCCACCCATGTGAAGCACTCTACTCTACATGACATGTGTCAGCATCAAGGGTGAGAGTGATTAACAAGCAATCCCTCCATGGCATGAGCACTACTCCCCAAGGTCCAACAATCCTCCAAAGGTCCTAAGCTCCATTGCATCCCCTAGGTCATGTGTCTCCTTAAGGAAAATGCATATCCAAGGTAATTCCTCACCTTAAGGACTCCCACACCTACATATCCACTCCCTCAACCCAAGAGTTCACATGTCAAGGGATTCTGTGTGCTCATGTTGATTTTGGGATGTTTTTGTCATGGTGAAATACCCGACTCTACTCCAAGCACACAAACTCCCTTCATGTATCAACAACAGAAGTCACCAAGCTCCATACTATTCCAACACTTGTAGGAAGAATGCCTTTCAAACATCCAAACAAGGTCTAGCAGCAAACGGTAAACCACCTCCAATGTCCAAGTCCATCAATGTAAAGTTCATGCTAATATTATTTCAAGAATATTTATATTTTATCCAACATGATGACACACTATGTGCACTATTTGTAGGGAATCTTCTAGATTTTTCTGCTTCAACGTGTTGATCCATTATGTGCATTGGTCAACAACTCCATTTATTTAAGGAACTCTTCTAAAGTTCTTTCCAAGTTTCATTTCTCTTTCCTGTCATCAAGCAAATTGGAGCAACTAGAAATAGTTCCATTAACTGTCATTCATCCAGTTGTTTCCTGAACAAGTGCCTATTGCTTAAAGAAAGTAGGAAACCATCATGAAACATGACTATAGCCACATAGTTTCAGTAGCTATAATCTGATAATGTTATTGAAAACACTGTTAGGTTTTTTTCATAAAAGAGCACCTAGTCCCAAACAATATAAAATGTTCCTGGAGAATGACTCGTTTCACTATCGTTGAGCTTGAAATTAAACATTGACAGGGTTTTGAGAAAATAAAATAAATTCCCTTGAGAAAAACGGTGATGGTTTCTCTCTAAAACGTATGCAGATAAAGACACAAGATTCGAGTGGAGGAATTAAGTAGTTTCATGACTACTGCTCGACTTGTAACTGTTTGGTTTTTTGGTCTACTTTATTTTTTATATTTCAGATCTAGTTCAAGAATTTTCGGATTTCAAATTTCAGTTATAATAGCATAATTCTGGGTTGGCTCACATCATTTGTATTAGAACCTCAATTAAAAGAAGATTCATATCATATTTTTCGCTACAGTTCGTATTAGTTACTTATGTTCACCAATCTGTTTATCTTTCAAGGAATCCTTGTAAGGAAGATAGATCAAAGAACAACTTAGATATATTTTCATGAACATACACATCAAATCAGATATATTGTCACTGAGAGAGAGAGAGAGAGTAGCACTGCTCTTACATCCCTAAACCAAGCTTGAAAGGAATATGCACAATTGCATGATCGACTATAATCAACTCACTCCTTCCTCTTTTTATATGAGAGGTAAAGGGGCTTTAGTGGACCTAGTCCAGTACAAGAAAACTTGCAAGACACAAGTAGGTCCATGCATGTGAAGCACTCTACTATACAGGACATGTGTCAGCATCAAAGTTGATAGTGATTCACAAGCAAGCCCTCCATGGCATGAGCACTACTCCCGAGTGTCAAAAAATCCTCAAAAGGTCCTAAGCTCCAATGCATCTCCTAGGTCATGTGTCTCCTTAAGGACAATGCGTATCCAAGGTAATGTGTCACCTTAAGGACTCCCACACCTACATATCCACTCCCTCAACCTAAGAGTTCACATGTCAAAGATTTTGTGTGCTCATGTTGATTTTGGGATGTTTTTGTCATGGTGTAATATCCAACTCTACTCGAAGCCCAAAAACTCCCTTCATGTATTAACAACATGAAGTCACTGAGCTCCATACTAATCTAACACTTCATGGAATAATGTATTTCAAACATCCACACAAGGTCTAGCAAAAAACGGTAAACCACCTCCAATGTCCAAGTCCATCAATGTAAAATTCATGTTATTATTATTTCAAGAATATTTATATTTTATCCAACATGATGACCCACTATGTGCACTATTTGTAGGGAATATTTTTTATTTTTTTGCTTCAACGTGTTGATCCACTATGTGCATTGGTCAACAAATCCATTTGTTCAAGGAACTCTTCTAAAGTTATTTCCAAGTTTCATTTCTTTTTCTTGCCATCAAAAAAATTGGAGCAACTAGAAAGAATTCCATTAAATGTCATCCATCCAGATGTTTCTTAAACAAGTGCCTATTGCTTAAAGAAAGTAGGAAACCATCATGAAACATGAATATAGCCACATAGTTTCAGTAGCTATAATCTGACAATGTTATTGAAAACACTATTAGATTTGTTTCATAAAAGAGCACCTAGTCCCAAACAACAGAAAATGTTCGTGGAAAATGGCTTGTTTCACTATTGTTGAGCTTGATTGTAAACACTGACAGGTTTTTGAAGAAATAAAGTCCCTGGAAAAAATGGTGATTATTTCTCTCTAAAACATATCCAGATAAAGATACAAGATTCGAGTGGAGGACTTAAGTAGTTTCATGACTACCACTCGACTTGTAACTGTTTGGTATTTTGGTCTGCTTAATTTTTTATATTTCAGATCTAGTTCTGGAATTTTTGGATTTCAAATTTCAGTTATAATAGCAGAATTCTGGGTTGGCTCACATCATTGGTATTAGAACCTCAATTAATAGCAGATTCATATCAGATTTTTTTCTACAGTTCAGATTAGTTACTCTTGATTAATCTCCTAAAATCCCTCCCACATTCACTTGTTGATGCCCCTCTCAACCTAAGAATTTATATAAATTCTGATCCTTATATCATCCTCTTTAGCTATTAGACATGCTTTAGTTGCTTCATCCAAAAAATATATGTTGTTTGGAGCTCGACTTGTTTTAGCCTCAATTTCACCATACATGCCTTTCCTAATTTCACATTTTGTGGAGTTGAATAGTATTGTGTGTCCTTGATCCCACGTTTTTCCAACACTGAGCAGATTGTAATTCATGATTTCAACCAATAGAACATTCTCATCTAGAGAATATTTTCTTCCTAGAGTGATAGTATCTGATCCTATAACATTTGAAGATCCATCATTTCCAAAAGACACGGTTCCATCCTTCTTCTCTTTTAGAGATACAAATTTATTTCTATATCCAGTCATATGCGTTGAAAACCTCTAATCAACAATCTCCCCCTTTGGCATTGATAGCAACACAAGTACTCCCCCTGCGATCATGACACCACTTCCTACAACTTTATCTCCCCCTTTGAGATCAATGACAAAAGGTAACTCCCCCTAAAACACAACCATCTTGTGGACCTGTGCACACTTCCACTCCCCCTGACACACCGCCATCTTGTGGACCTGTACAAACTTTCACTCCCCCTTTATATTTTGAATAACAAAAATCTAATGGGAACTTGGGAGAATCCCAATCTTCTTGTGAAGATATTCCAATGCTTCATGAGTACTCTCAAAATCATCAACACTTCCTGCCCAATCTACATCTATAAAGGAATGAATAATGAGATTGTTAACATTGGGATACCACAAGCCATATTCTATTGTTCCCTTTAGATATCGAAGAATTATTTTGATGGCAATAATATGTGATTCTTTTGGTGCTGCTTGGAATCTTGCTACTTGTCCAACTACTTGCATAACATCTAGCTGGGAGAGTGTTACATATAGAAGACTACCAATCATAGATCTATACAACCTCTGATCCACATCATTAGATGAGTCATCTATGCTCAATTTGCAACTTGTTACCTTTGGAGTAAGGATGGGTTTGCAATCTTCCATTTTAAATTTCTTGAGAATTTCCTTGATGTACTTGGCTTGACATATAAATATTCTTTTCTCTTGCTGAGATATTCAAATCCCCAAGAAGTATGTTAGCCCACCAAGTAAAGACATCTCGAAATCACTTTGCACCTTTGTAGCAAACTTCTTACTTAGTTGATCATCATTACTACCAAATATTATATCATCATATTTAGCTATTAGAAACTGTGTTTGTTGCATCTAAGAAAACCAATAAGGATAAACAACCTTAAATTGAAAAGAGATGCACCTGCAAGTGTGAAGAAAAGGGATATGATGAGTAAGGTCTTTCAGATGAAGAATATGCTTACTTCATGAGAAAAATAAAAATTGGTAAGGGAAAATTCAGAGGTAAAATTCCATTGATATGTTTAAGTTGTGATGAGGTTGGGCATTTTGCTGCAAAATGTCCAAACAGAAGTGATGGCAACTCAAAAGGAAAGAAAGGCTTTAATAAATTCAACGATCAAGGATCCAAAAGGAACTTTCTCTCTAAAGAAGATAGCTCATCATCCAATGAAGACAATGATAGCGAAGAAGAATCCAATGAGAGAGTATTGTTTATGGCCAAGCACAATAAACAAGAGGTATCAAACAACTAAGAAGAAGGATTTACCATAGAAGAATTTTATATGGAAGAAATCAAGCTTATAAAATATCTCAAGGCAGAGAAGATCCATTCCAATACTCTTGAAGAACAAGTTCAAGGTCTCCAAATTGAAGTTGAAGAACAAAAATGCATTGAAGAGTCACTTCAAAAGAATTTGGAAGAAAGCAACCAAGAAAGGGAAGAATTAGAAGCCGAAGTAGTCTCGCTACGTGAGGAAGTGAAGAAAGGAAAAATGTAATGTTCCAAAATTAGGAAAATGCCATAACAACGAGAATATCTCAAGATATTCTAGTGTTGGAGACCCAAAAATATGCGAACACAAAAATGAAGCAGCAGCAACATTCAAATCATATAAATGTGAGAGAAATCCATAGCTTTCTCATTAAATAATAGTGGAAACAATAGAATACAAGATCTTGAGGAGAATGATACTCAAGATAAGAAATGCTCAACCTCAAGATATTGGTACTTGAATCATGAGAAAACCACTGCTACACAATGTATACCAAGCTATAACAGCACATTTTTATAGAGAAACTTCATGCTAAAAATGTAAAATACATAGATAAAACAATATATGGCCCAATACAACATTGGAAGTGAAGATATCAACTCCCAAAGACTACCTCATGTCAATCCTGGAAGGATTGGCAATAAAATACAAAAACTGCAAAATGTCAGAGTTGCTGGGTAGCTGCAACAACTTAGAAATAGAACTAGATGGATATGGAAATAGATGATGCTCAAACTGAACGTGCCTCCTCCAATGGATCTTTAGGATGAAAGGTTGATCCCTTCACTAAAGATCTCACCCTCCAACAATCTGCAATAGCCCCACTACAAATGCTCCACTGAATGGAACTGCACTATAGGGGCAAAGGAAAGAGTTGGCCTGATGCCAAGATCTGAAATAAGTGTTGAACCCTTCCTCACTAGCTTCCCAAAGGAATGGAGACTCCCTCCTCTGAAAATTAGCTCTGGAAATGGTGTTGAGGTCCTCCATTGCAACACCCTACAATACATAATTATGCTGCTACAACAATAACGTTGTCTTGGAGGAGGAAGCTTTGGCCTTGAGCCAAGAAATGTGGATAATGAAGAGAAATCCCTAAAGAGGCCTCTCAAGAAGGAGAAGGAATCCTAAACAGGAATTCCTCCTGGAAATTCTTGCTAAATAGCAAGGAATGCACAATTGTCTCAATAGACAATTGAGATGAATAATACAAAGCATGAGAAACAATGGTTGCCTTGCCCTCCTTTTAAAAAAGTGAAATCCCCTCTCCATGGATCCCACTGATCGTAGGGTTTTCTCCAAAAAATAACCCTTTCCTCATTCATACTGTGCTGTTTTTATAAGTGTGCTCCACCTCTTGGCCCAGCACTGTTGACTTGGTCAAACTTGAACTTGTCCACTTGAAAATAACCCTGTTCACACATGAGGGTGTGAAAACCAGCTCCAATGATGATCCCCGTTAATTATGAGGGATTTTATTATGATTATCACTATGCATGGGCCTCCTTACCCATTTATTCTCCTCCTAGGTGAAATCAGCAAGAATTAATGTTCCAAATTATTGTCAGAAAATTTGGGAACATTACAAAAAACTATCCAAAACTATGCCAACAAATCAAGGGCATTGGAAGAACTCATCAAAAATCAACGATCTTACAATGATAGAACTCGCATTGGTTACAAAGAATAAGAAGCAGGACCTTCTACAACAAAATACAATGAACCTATGAGATCTGACATGCATGTAGAATTCATTGGACAAGATTCACAAGAACAGCCTTAGAAGGAAATTCCTCGACGAAAATTTCCATCCAGGTACCAACATATTTTTTATGGCTACTGTTACTCATGTGGAAAATATAGTCATAAAGTTGTATAATGTCACACGTACCCTAGGAACGAATACAATTCTAGGAGATTTGTCAGATATGAAGCTCCGAGGGCTCAATGAAACATCAATAGATTTGAACATTTAAGAAATAATATTGAATGTTACAAAAGTCGAAACTTTGGACACATAGCCAAATATTGCAGACTTGAAAATCCTCCAGAAGAATCTTCGAGGCCACAGAATGAACGAACATGGAAGAAGAATAAGTCTGATCATTGTGCTCTCGCTTTCAAGGCTCAAACGAACAAATATGTGTGGTATTTTGATAGCGGTTGCTCAACGCATATGATTGGATATAGAAATAAATTTGTATCTCTGAAATAAAAGAAGGATGGAACCATGTCTTTTGGAAATGATGGATCTTCAAATGTTATAGGATCAGGTACTGTCACTCTCGGGAGCAAAGATGCTCTAGCCGAGAATATTCTATTGGTAGAAAACATGAATGACAATCTTCTCAGTGTTGGAAAAATGTTTGATCAAGGACACACAATAATATTCAACTCCACAAAATGTGAAATCAGGAAAGGCATGTATGGTGAAATTGTGGCTACAGCAAGTCGAGCTCCAAACGACATATATGTTCTGGATGAAGCAACTAAAGCATGCCTAATAGCTAAAGAGGATGATATAATATTTGGTAGCAATGATGATCAACTAAGTAAGAAGTTTGATACAAAGGTGCAAAGTGATTTCGAGATGTCTTTACTTGGTGAGCTAACATACTTCTTAGGGCTTCGAATATCTCAGCAAGAGAAAGGAATATTTATATGTCAAGCCAAGTACATCAAGTAAATGCTTGAGAAATTTAAAATGCAAGATTGCAAACCCATCCTTACTCTAATGGTAACAAGTTGCAAATTTAGCATAGACGACTCATCTAAGGATGTGGATCAAAGGTTGTACCGATCTATGATTGGTAGTCTCATATATGTAACAACCTCCCAACTAGATGTTATGCAAGCAGTTGGACAAGTAGCAAGATTCCAAGAAGCACCAAAAGAATCACATATTATTGCCATCAAAATAATTCTTTGATATCTAAAGGGAACAACAGAATATGGCTTGTTGTGTCCCAAGGGTAACACTCTCGTTATTCATTCCTTTACAGATGCAGATTGGGCAGGAAGTGTCGATGATAATGACAGTACTCGTGAAGCATTGGAATATCTTCACCAGAAGCTTTGGATTTTCCCAAGTTCTCATTATATTTTCCTTATTCAGAATATAAAGGGGGAGTGGAAGTGTGTACAAGTCCATAGGATGATAGTGTGTCAGGGGGAGTGGAAGTGTGTACAGGTCCACAGGATGGTTGTGTTTCAGGGGGAGTTACCCTTTTCCATTGATGTCAAATGGGGAGATAATGTTGTAGGAAGGGGTGTCATGATCGGAGGGGGAGTACTTGTGTTGCCATCAATATAAGAGGAGATTGTTGATCAGTGGTTGTCATTGATGTCAGCCCAAGCAGCACCAGGGTGTAAGGTCCCACATTACCCACCATCAATAAGATAGAGACGTAGATGTCACATAATCACTAAAACTAATTTGTACAAAATCATAAAGAATTAGTCACTGTAAAATTGTTTCCAACAAAAATCCCCCATTTTTTTTTGAAGCTTTAGATAATACAAGAAACAATTGTCTTATTCACACTTCAGCAAATTATTAGATTCATTTTCACATTCATACCAAAAACTTGCAGACATAGGAAGCTACACCCATTAAATAGTTTATTTAAAATTTATAGTGACATAAAAACAACAATAACTGAGAATTTTACACTAATAATTTATATGCACAAAATCTACAGCCATTCAAGAATTTTGACGAACACTTTGCAGACATGCACTCTACACTCATTGAGCCCTTATGACAAACACTTTGCAAGCATGCAATTAAAATTCATTGAAGAATTTTGTCAAACACTTGTTAATAATGAATTTAATATTATTCTTCGACATATTTATCTCATAAAATTCAGAAATTGAAACTTTAAATGTTGGCATCTTAAAATAGGGACTAAATAATCTTAATTTTTCATCAAAGGCTCAACAACAAGCGCACAAAACTCACAGCAGCAATCTGAAAAATTGCCCAGATTTCCGATTTGGGTTCTGAGAAGTATTTTTTTGGAATGAAAATAGGGGTTACATGTTCATTAGGCACGGATACCCCCTGATGTTAGGCTGAATCAAATTAAAAACGCCAAGGAATGCGATTCTTGAAAAAAACAAAATATTATAGCCTTAATGTTTCATTTATGACTTTTGTCAAACATATGGAATGAAAACTTACAACTACAGCTCTACATGAGGAAAAACAACTCATAGTTATGCTACTAAGATATTCTCATTGAAATCACATCACACATTTTTAAATCCACCATATGAGTTCTTGAAACATTTTACCACCCACAAGCTAATTCATTTGACATGATTGACAATCTTTTTTCACCAATTGCTACAATTTAACAAACATATGGCAGCCCTAAATGCTACAGCCATTAAGGCTTTCTGTCAAAATTCTGATAGTACTATTACAACAAAATGAATAACAAAACATTGAATTATTGATAAGAATATGAAACATAAGCCATAACTGAAATTTATCTCCAACTTACCTCAAGTATTTGATCTTCCAAACCATATTTTAGTTGTCATTATTTTTGCATTTTCTTTTAAGGATTGATTCTGTCATTCCTCCAGGTATGTTTTGGGTACATGTCCATTTTCTTACTTCTGATGTAAGCTGCAAGTTAGCACTTATTCATGCATAAATAAAATTTCTCATTCACGGACTTTGTCAAACACTTTGCAAACTATCCTAAAACCATTTCTAAAACATGCATCTAATTACTTGAAACAAAACCATGAATTGTGAAATACTTACTCAAGTCCTTTGGAATTTATTTACTTCAATTACCTTCAACAATATTTGTCTTTCCTTTCTCAAATGCTACAATACCAAGATTAGTACCATAAAATACACCAATAATAACCCCAATATTTATATCTAAACATCCATACATATAGATTAATCTAGTCTTCATTTTTAACTAATCAATAATATTCTAGATAACATAAGCCTAAACCAAAATTAGATGCTTACAACAATTTAAATGTCTAATTTTTATTTTATGCTAAAGCTATACTATAATTTTAGGACAATGGAAATTATACCTAAAGAGATATTCAGCTCCAATCGTTGATAATACGACCCACCTTTGATCCCTTAACCAACTCATTTAAACCATCCAGTTTTCCACCCAAACATATCCAGGGAGAACTCCTCCTCCTAGAACCCCCGAGCTTGAAAAGCTCACAAACAGTACCAAAACACAACAATAGAGAGACAGATGCAAGGAAAACTAAGGAATGTAGTTTTCACTTCCTCTAAATACCACTCATGTTCAACCTCAATAGTTACTTAGTAGATTAGTAAGAAATTCAGATTGGTTTTGGAAGTAATTGAATACTCTCCATATCCCTCCCTCTCACAATATTCGTCAAGTCTCTTCCACTCTTGGCATTACCCCCTCTCCTCCTCAAATGAGAATACATGAGACTCATATATAGGAGGAGCCACAAATTCTTGTCATAAAGGAGGATTAATATGCAAGCATTGTATTCCGTTTAGAGGAGTGTAACTTATGCCATTAAGGAGAGGTATGCATGCCCTATTTAAAGAGAGTGTAACATATGCATTAAAGTGAGTGTAAGAGGAATATTTTATGACATATATTTAATGAGTGTAAGAGGAATATGCCATTCCCTGATGAGTGCATAAAAGAGAGTGTAATGTAATATTTAAAATAGAGAGAGTTACATAGAGCCATGAGAGTCATGAATGAGAGAGGTGTGAAGTGATTGAGGAGATATAATTCCCTTTTAATAATAATATCATAGTCTCATAAAAAGATAATAATAATATTAATAATATTGAGGATTAAGTCGAGCTTGAACTATTACAATTGATTAATCATAAGTTAAGTGATTTTCCTTCAAGTATACTTGTTTACCAATTGATTGGAGGTGATTTACTATTTTTGGAAATTCATACTTGAAATAGTAGACATGAATTTCTATTTTTAGAAAGTCACTCCAAAATTGTTAGGAATGAGATCTTATTAAGGGAATTCATATGTGAGCTACCCATGAGTGGTATTTTGGATAATAGGGATTCTGCACCCCTATTGTATGCATATTCGTGCCTTAGTAGATTGAGGACTCCGCGCCCTGATCTACTCTAAAGATCCAAGATTCCACACCTTGATATTTTTAAATATTCAGGAATCCATGCCCCAAACATTTCATTATAGATTCAAGACTCCATGTCTTTATATTTCATGGATTTAGGGCTCCGCATCCTAATTTTTTTATCATATATCCAAGACTCCACGTCTTTATATTTCATGGATTTAGGACTCCGCGCCCTAATTTCCATGGCTTCTCATCTACTCTACTTTGAAAATCCGCGTTTCACCTTAACGTACTGATTGTGAGTTCATACCCATCTGATGGTTCATTGGTAAGGTCTTCTTCCAAGACCTGCACACATCACAATCTCATTGATCAAATAAATCAAATGAATTTCATAATTAACTTATTAAAATTTTACCAAATATTGTGCATGACTTCCACAGTCATTTTTGTTTTGGAGAAATGACTTCCACAGTCATTTATAACATGAGCATCCCTGTTGGCAATGACCAAGTCCCCTGCCACATCATGCTTAGTACGATATTACACACATATAATCATACAAATCATGTATCATAGATAACTCATAATTAACCGTATGTTTCACCTAACCCATATCATCCATGGATTTGTGTCTCAATTATGAATCACCATTCATGTTATACACCTATTTCCAAAACAGGATACCAAAAGAGAAAACATCACTAATATGTTCTTAACCAAAATCAATTCGTGTGCATGCAACCATAGATATTATCATAAGCACACAACAACCAAGTGACCCAAACCAGGTCATAGCATATTATCATGTACATAAGCCTTTCATACATAATATTATATCATTATATCAAAATCCCCATCTCTAAGTGTCATCAAAGCTATCTCACTAAGAAGGGACACTACATACTCCCCCTCTTGGGCTAAACTTGGCCCGAAGTTTTTCATACTGTCATAAGATACTTAATTCTTTTAGATTCTCGTATCAATAAGTTGTTAACCTTATGTATATGTATTTGATATATTTTTTTTTCTTCATGCCAATCCATAGTTTAATGTTTTCTAAATTGGAAGCAACTCCATGAAAACTAAACATACAATTATTAATCAAGTAGAAAGTATATCCATGCCATATTAGACATGTTTTGATAGAAAATACCAAATATTTCTATATCAAAACCATCCATACAATTTATAGTACCATATAGAAATTATATTGTATGTAATTGATATGATATCTACTTAATTTATCTATAATAATTTGATATTCTACATGTTTTTCTTTCTCATAGTCTATATGAATCCTACATGTGTCATCTTCTTGGTTCTGTAGTATGTTGAGCTTGCCAAGCTATAAATAGAACACACATTGGTTGTATACACAACAATGATGGTCCATCCCATATCACAATCAAATTGGCATACAATAAGCATAAAATAATCCACATACAATTGTGAGTGAAATCATGCAACAAAACATGATGTTATATATAAAACCCACTCTTACACAAAAAAACATGACGTTATATATAAAACACACTCTTACATCCCACTTGATTTATGTCTTCTCAATCCAATTTTCCTCTTTTCATTCCATAAGACATCCTTGCAATCGAAATATTTAGGATTTATCTTTAGTTTTTACTAAATTTTTACTGTTTAGGAAAAATTACAATTTGAGGTTCAAGGAACCAATATTGTTTTTGTTTTTTTTTTTTTAACTAACAACCTAAGGTTAAATACAGTCCTCATTGATCCACTTATGCATTATAGATCATTACTTTAGTTTGCATAATCTTCATTATTTTTCACTTCTCTAACTTGAGAATCATTTATGAAATGACTTAGTTAGAATATCTTCATTCTGAAAGTAGATTAATGATATATTTTTGAAAGTGACTTGTAATCAAGAAAAACTCTCACAATTACGAAGATATGGTAACCTTTTTATGTCAATTTGTTTTCCAACTATGAAATCAGTCATGATTTATATTCAGTAATTAATCAAATCATTTGATTTCATATCTTATTCCTTACTATTAATACATACACAACAACAAGCTATGAAAATCGTACATTTCCGAAAATGTGATGAATATTGTTAAATTCACATAAGATTTAGACTATCACAAGGGAATTTCTAGCCTAAAGTTAGACCCTTTTTTTTTTTTTTTAAAGGATAATTACCACCCTCTCAAATTATTACAACATTTTGTAGCGCTAATAAATACTAAAACAACAATACATCCCAAAAAAATTCCTAAATCCAACAATCTCTTCCATTCCACATACAATACACTCATCTTAGGCTTCTAAATCATGCAATAATTCCAATTCATCAAAATGTGATCTCACTCTCCTTCAATTTATTCCTCAAAAAATATCACAAGCACATATTCTTGTAAAAGAAGAACTCAACTAAGCTTTTCATTAATCACATGTTTTTTTTTTTTTTCAAATAAAACAAGTTCTGACCACATAAAATATTTACCTTCTAAACATGTTATTCTCTTCACAATTTATAAACATTTTGAATTTTGATGCGATCACCAAACTAGAAATAGCTTAGAGCAATACATGAGTTTAATCCTCATAATTTCTCTAATTAATTTGGTTAAATAGAATGCAACCAATATTCAACTGATAAAATCATTAAAGAGACTATTATGGCTTTCCTAGACCTAGTTTGTCTTAAGCCAATAGAAAAGTTATTTCATCAACTTATCACAATAAAATTTTTCTACATTTCAAGAATTTGAAAGTCATTTTAATTCTACCTAAATTCAATAAATACAAAAGGATTCAATATATCTAGTTCACACTTCCATATATCAAAATCAATTATTCCAAACATTCTAAACCACCTAATGGTTTTTAGTACACCAATCTTAGTATCTTCATTTGTAATAAAAATAAAATAATGGATTTAAAGCTCAAGCAAATTTGTGTTACAAATCTCTATCCATTTAACTTAAATTACACATAATCACTCCTTAATCATGAATATCAGAATATTCTAACTAGAAGAATTACTTAGCTCATAGATATATTTTACTTTGGATTCCACACCCATTCCTTACCTCATTATTCATCTCATAGATATATACTAGTATGGGTTCCACACCCATACATTTTCTCATAGATATATGCTAGTATGGTTTCCACACCCATACATTAGATCATAGATATATGTTAGTATGGATTCCACACCCATACATTTTCTCATAGATATGTGCTAGTATGGATTCCACACCCATACATTAGCTTAAGGAAAGCATAAAAATCAAGTGTTCCTTAAAATGGCTTCCACAACCCTTCATGCAACAATCATTTAAGCCTTTTTTTTATTAGGAAGGTCATACCTCAACCTATTATTTGAGTAATTTAAATTTATTTGATGCCTAATGTCAACCAAAAATACACAAAATCATGTCAAATAAATCAGAGAAAATTCATTCTTACTCATTGAGAATGTATTCCCAAATCATATTTTAACACATCTAATTAATACACATACATTACTCTTGAATTTACATTCATAGTTAAAAGTGACATCTTTCAAGGTAGCTTTTATTTAAGTTTCCTTTAGTGTAGGTACGAAAAGATTCAAAATTATCATGATGAACTCAATCATCACGTTAATGGAATCTCAGCCTTACACTTGTTACTCATTCCCAAAGCATCCACACCAAGGTCATCACACTATAGTCCATATTAAGCCAATATCCTTCTTGGTAGATACGATTTCAGCTAGTAAAGATGGCTATTAAGCCCATTAAACATTGAAAATTATGCCCTAAAAATATATGAAACCGTGCATTCACTCCACCTATCTCACTCATTGATTGAAAATCAAGTCATTCACATACTTGGGTTTGACCCCAACTTTCTCAAGCACATCCTTTCCCAGCATGTCCTTAAGCATTTTAACATATTGTTAATAATGTGTCTTAACAAAAATATAAAGGAATATAAGGGATTTATTTTATTTTATTTCATGAGTCACTAAATGACATAATGATAATAATATCCTCTATGCAACCAATATGCTTCCAAGTCAAGATATACAACAACTCAACCTGCATGAAAAATCAACATTAAAACGTCATCAACCTACAAGTAAGCATGTTGGCCCATTAGGCCCTAGCTTTGTAACTTGGCTCTGATACAATATGTAAGGCCCCACCTTACCCACCATCAATAAGATAGAGAAGTAGATGTCACATAATCACTAATACTCATTTGTACAAAATCATAAAGAATTAGTCACTGTAAAATTGTTTCCAACTAAAAGCCCCCCCCTTTTTTTGAAGCTTTAGATAATACAAGAAACAACTGCCTTATTCACACTTCAATAAATTATTAAATTCATTTTCACATTCATACCAAAAAGTTGCAGACATAGGAAGCTACACCCATTAAATAGTTTATTTAAAATTTATAGTAACATAAAAACAACAATAACTGAGAATTTTACACTAATAATTTATATGCACAAAATCTACAGCCATTAAAGACTTTTGACAAACACTTTGCAGACATGCACTCTACACTCATTCAGCCCTTATGACAAACACTTTGCAAGCATGCAATTAAAATTCATTGAAGCGTTTTGTCAAACACTTGTTAATAATGGATTTAAGATTATTCTTCGACATATTTATCTCATAAAATTCAGAAATTGAAACTTTAAATGTTGGCATCTTAAAATAGGGACTAAATAATCCTAATTTTTCATCAAAGACTCAACAACAAGCGCACAAAACTTATAGCAACAATCTGCAAAATTGCCCAGATTTCCGATCTGGGTTCTGAAAAGTATTTTTTTGGAATGAAAATAGGGGTTACATGTTCATTAGGCACGGATACCCCCTGATGTTGGGCTGAAACAAATTAAAAATTCCTAGGAATTCGATTCTTGAAAACAAAAAAATATTATAGCCTTAATGTTTCATTTATGACTTTTGTCAAACATATGGAATGAAAACTTACAACTACAACTCTGCATGAGGAAAAACAACTCATAGTTATGCTACTAATATATTCTCATTTAAATCACATCACACATTTCTAAATCCACCATATGAGTTCTTGAAACATTTTACCACCCACAAGCTAATTCATTTGACATGATTGACAAGCTTTTTGCACCAATTGCTACAATTTAACAAACATATGGCAGCCCTAAATGCTACAGCCATTAAGGCTTTCTGTCAAAATTCTAATAGTACTATTACAACAACTTGAATAACAAAACATTGAATTATTGATAAGAATATGAAACATAAGCCATAACTGAAATTTATCTCCAACTTACCTCAGGCATTTGATCTTCCAAACGATATTTTAGTTGCCATTATTTTTGCATTTTCTTTTAAGGGTTGATTTTGTAATTCCTTTAGGTATGTTTTGGGTACATTTCCATTTTCTTACTTTTGATGTAAGCTGCAAGTTAGCACTTATTCATGCATAAATAACATTACTCATTCACGTACTTTATCAAACACTTTGCAAACTATCCTAAAACCATTTCTAAAACATGCATCTAATTACTTGAAACAAAACCATAAATTGTGAAATACTTACCCAAGTCCTTTCGAATTTATTTACTTCAATTACCTTCAATAATATTTGTCTTTCCTTTCTAAAATGCTACAATACCAAGATTAGTACCATAAACTACACCAATAATAACCCCAATATTGATATCTAAACATCCATACATATAGATTAATCTAGTCTTCATTTTTAACTAATCAATAATATTCTAGATAACATAAGCCTAAACCAAAATTAGATGCTTACAACAATTTAAATGTCTAATTTTTATTTTATGCTAAAGCTATACTATAATTTTAGGACAATGGAAATTATACCTAAAGAGATATTCAGCTCCAATCGTTGAGAATATGATCCACCTTTGATCCCTTAACCAACTCATTTGAACCATCCGGTTTTGCACCCAACCATATCCAGGGAGAACTCCTCCACCTAGAACCCTCGAGCTGTAAAAGCTCACAAACAGTACCAAAATACAACAATAGAGAGAGAGATGCAAGGAAAACTAAGGAAGATAGTTTTCACTTCCTCTAAATACCACTCATGTTCAACCTCAATAGTTACTTAGTATATTAGTAAGAAATTCAAATTTGTTTTGGAAGTAATTGGATACTCTCCATATCTCTCCCTCTCATAATATTCCTTAAGTCTCTTCCACTCTTGGCATTACCCCGTCCCCTCCTCAAATGAGAATACATGAGACTCATATATAGGAGGAGCCACAAATTCCTGTCGTAAAGGAGGATTAGTATGCATGCATTGTATTCCATTTAGAGGAGTGTAACTTATGCCATTAAGGAGAGGTATGCATGCCTTATTTAAAGAGAGTGTAACATATGCATTAAAGTGAGTGTAAGAGGAATATTTTATGACATATATTTAATGAGTGTAAGAGGAATATGCCATTCCTTGATGAGTGCATAAGAGAGAGTGTAATGCAATATTTAAAATAGAGAGAGTTACATAGAGCCATGAGAGTCATGAATGAGAGAGGTGTGAAGTGATTGAGGAGATATAATTCCCTTTTAATAATAATATCATAGTCTCAAAAAAGATAATAATAATATTAATAATATTAATAATATTGAGGATTAAGTCGAGCTTGAACTATTACAATTGATTAATCATAAGTTAAGTGATTTTTCTTCAAGTATACTTGTTTACCCATTGATTGGAGGTGATTTACTATTTTTGGAAAGTCATACTTGAAATAGTAGACATGACTTTCCATTTTTAGAAATTCACTCCAAAATTGTTAGGAATGAGATCTTATTAAGGGAATTCATATGTGAGCTTCCCATGAGTGGTATTTTGGATAATAGGGATTCCTCACCCCTATTGTATGCATCTTCGTGCCTTAGTAGATTGAGGACTCCACGCCCTAATCTACTCTAAAGATCCAAGATTCCACACCTTGATCTTTTTAAATATTCAGGACTCCACGCCCCAAACATTTCATTATAGATTCAAGACTCCACGTCTTTATATTTCATGGATTTAGGACTCCGTGTCCTAATCCTTTTATCATATATCCAAGACTCCATGTCTTTATTTTTCATGGATTTAGGACTCCGCGCCCTAATTTCCATCGCTTCTCATCTACTCTGCTTTGAAACTCCGCATTTCACGTTAAGGTAGTGATTATGAGCTCATACCCATCTGATGGTTCGTTGGTAAGGTATTCTTCCAAGACCTGCACACATCACAATCTCATTGATCAAATAAATCAAATGAATTTCATAATTAACTTATTCAAAATTTACCAAATATTGTGCATGACTTCCACAGTCATTTTGGTTTTGGAGAAATGACTTCCACAGTAATTTATAACTTGAGCATCCCTATTGGAAATGACCAAGTCCCCTACCACATCATGCTTAGTACGATATTACGCACATATAATCATACAAATCATGTATCATACATAACTCATAATTAACCATATGTTCCACCTAACCATGATCATCCATGGATTTGTATCTCAATTATGAATCACCATTCATGTTATACACCTATGTCCAAAATAGGATACCAAAAGAGAAAACATTGCTAATATGCTCTTAACCAAAATCAATTCTTGTGCACGCAACCATAGATATTATCATAAGCACACAACAACCAAGTGACCCAAACCAGGTCATAACAAATTAGCATGTACATAAGTCTTTCATACATAATATTATATCATTATATCAAAATCCCCATCTCTAAGTGTCATCAAAGCTATCTCACTAAGTAGGGACACTACACAGGGGCCAGGGAATATTTTAAGGATGGAAAATTATCTTGAAGTTTAAAAAATTGGTGAATCTCACTAGTCCCTAATATGCAAACTTTAAAATGTTTATTGATGTATTTGTAAAATTATTCAAATTTATAATGATTTTATATATACTCTCTATATAGTTTTGGCGATTTTTAATATAAAATAGTTTTATATTATAAATTTTGGGTGAATCGTTTTTGTAAAAAATGGAAATTGGTGAATCTTTTTTCTGGAAAAATCATGTAAAATTAGCCCAACTGCGAATATTAGCCCCTAAAATTTTGCATGCCAGGGGCTAACCTAATATTTCATGGGAATTTTGACCTACCAAATTAATATATTCTGGGTCAATAATGCTTTTGATGGTTTCTACTTGTTAAGATGTTTCAGTTGATATATGGCACGCCATGTAATTCTTCACGGTTTGAGAGATATTCATGTTTGAAGTTTGTACCCACAGTTAGTGGGCTAAAACCCGATGGGTTTGTGGCATGGGTTATTGAAAAGTCATAATTAATATTTTTTAAGCTCCTAAAATCGCTCCCACGTTCACTTGTTGAAGCCCCTCTCAACATAATCATTTATATAAATTGTGATCCTCATATCCTCCTCATGCAAGCGATCTCTTTATCTGAAATAGGTCATCGTGGAGTTTGCGCTCTAATTTTTTTTCTACGAAGGTTAAGAAGCTGAAATTGCTATGAGGCGAAGCTGAAATCCTGAGGAAGCAGCTATGAAAATTTAAGATCAAGGTACGAAATATTTTCAATGATATGATCTGTGGAAGTTAGTGTTTTTGCAGGCTCCTGAAATTCATCTCAAAGAAGTGACCTTGGGAGAATCGTCATAACTCTCTCTTTGAGTATCTGATTGGAATTCTGTAAAAAGTGGTAGATAGTGCAGATACTTTAGTTTTCTCTCTATCAATTTCAGAGCCAAGTGAAGAAACAGTGACACGTGGCACGATGTACAACTTGGCTCTACTGAAACAATCCATAATTAGGGCATTATGAGATATTGGGTATAACTCTCTCTTGAAGAATCCAAATTGGTATCAGAGCTTTGTTCCTTCAATAGCAGTTTAACAACTAGAAGAAGGTTATGGAGCATACCAATAATGGTGTACCTCTGTTCAATGAAAATAATTATGCACTCTGGAAAGGAAGAATGGAGGTCTATCTCTTGGCACAAGGTTATGAAGTATGGGACACTGTTCAAAATGGATTTAAATCAACCATGCATGAACAAGGTAAGAAGAATTCGGTAAATGATGCAAAAGAAAAGAATATTATTATTATTGGGCTTATTGAATCTGCTTATCATAAGGTGTTAAGTTGTAAAACTGCCAAAAATGTATGAGACAAGCTTGAGAATATATATGCGGGTGACTCAAATGTCAAAGAAGCAAAGCTTCAAATCTATAGAGGAAAATTTGAGCAACTAAGAATGAAAGAAGATTGCAACATTGCTACATACTTCCAATACGTTGATGCAATAACCAATACTCTGGAAGGATTGGGAGAGCCAGTTGATGGGAAGACTATTATACGAAATATTATTAGAACTTTTCCAGGGAGATTCAACCCAAAGGTATCGGTCTTAGAATACAGTGAAAATATGGACAAACTCACAAAAGAGGAATTACATGGAGTTATCATAGCATATGAAATGAGACTTGATGAAGAAGAGGGTACTTCGCATCTAAAAATTGTGTGCATTTGTGTTCCTTTTGTTCACTTCTATAATTGTATAAACACTGATAATAATTGAAGATTAACTAATTCTCTAATTGAAACGAATACTAATTCACCCCCCACCCCCTCACCCTCTCAATATTTCCAATATTACTTATGTTCACCAATCTGTTTATCTTTCAAGGAATCCTTGTAAGGAAGATAGAGCAAAGCACAACTCAGATATATTGTCACCAACATACACATCAACTCAGATATATTGTCACCAAGAGAGAGAGAGAGTAGCACTGCTCTTACATCCCTAACCCAAGCTTGAAAGGAATATGCACAAGTGCATGATCCACTATAATAATAACTCACTCCTTCCTCTTTTTATATGAGAGGTAAAGGGGCTTTAGTGGACCTGGTCCACTACAACCATACTTGCAAGACACAAATAGGTCCACCCATGTGAAGCAATCTACTCTACGTGACATGTGTCAACATCAAAGGTGACAGTGATTAACAAGAAAGCCCTCCATGGCATGAGCACTACTCCCTAAGGTGCAAAAATCCTCCAAAGGTCCTAAGCTCCAATGCATATTCTAGATCATGTGTCTCCTTAAGGACAATGCATATCCAAGGTAATGTGTCACCTTAAGGACTTCCACACCTAGATATCCACTCCCTCAACCCAAGAGTTCACATGTCAAGGGATTTTGTGTGCTCATGTTGATTATGGGATGTTTTTGTCATGGTGAAATACACAAATCTACTCCAAGCACACAAACTCCCTTCATGTATCAACAACATGAAGTCACCAAGCTCCATACTAATCCAACACTTCAAGGAAGAATGTCTTTCAAAAATCCAAATAAGGTATAGCAAAAAATGGTAAACCACCTCCAATGTCCATGTCCATCGATGTAAAATTCATGCTATTATTATTTCAATAATATTTATATTTTCTCCAACACGATGACCCACTACGTGCACTATTTGTAGGGAATCCTCTAGATTTTTCTGCATCAACGTGTTGATCCACTATGTGCATTGGTCAAAAACTCCATTTATTCAAGGAACTCTTCTAAATTTATTTCCAAGTTTCATTTCTCTTTCCTGTCATCAAGCAAATTGGAGCAACTAGAAAGAATTCCATTAACTTTCGTCCATCTAGTTGTTTCCTAAACAAGTGCCCATTGCTTAAAGAAAGTAGGAAACCATCATGAAACATGACTATAGCCACATAGTTTCAGTAGCTGTAATCTGACAATGTTATTGAAAACGCTGTTAGATTTGTTTCATAAAAGAGCACCTAGTCCCAAACAACAGAAAATGTTCATGGAGAAAGGCTTGTTTCACTATCGTTGAGCTTGACTGTAAACACTGACAGGTTTTTGAGCCAATAAAGTCCCTGGAGAAAAACGGTGATGGTATCTCTCTAAAACATATGAAAATAAGGATACAATATTCGAGTGGAGGACTTAAGTAGTTTCATGACTACTGCTCGACTTGTAACTGTTTGGTTTTTTGGTCTGCTTTATTTTTTATATTTCACATCTAGTTCTAGAATTTTTAGATTTAAAATTTTAGTTATAATAGCAGAATTATGGGTTGGCTCACATCATTGGTATTAGAACCTCAATTAAAAGTAGATTCATATCAGATTTTTCGCTACAGTTCAGATTAGTTACTTATTTTCACCAATCTGTTTATATTTCAAGGAATCCTTGTCAGGAACATAAAGCAAAGCACAACTCAGATATATTGCCACCAACATACACATCAACTCAGATATATTGTCACCGAGAGAGGGATATTAGCACTGCTCTTACATCCCTAACCCAAGCCTGAAAGGAATATGCACAAGTGCATGATCAACTATAATAACAACTAACTCCTTCCTCTTTTTATATGAGAGGTAAAGGGGCTTTAGTGGACCTAGTCCACTACAAGAAAACTTGCAAGACACAAGTAGGTCCACCCATGTGAAGCACTCTACTCTACGTGACATGTGTCAGCATCAAAGGTGATGGTGATTAACAAGAAAGCCCTCGATGGCATGAGCACTGCTCCCTAAGGTCCAACAATCCTCCAAAGGTCCTAAGCTCCATGCATCTCCAAGGTCATGTGTCTCTTTATTACTACTGTGCTTTCTGTTGGTGTCCCGTGTTTTGATAGTTTGGCCAATCAAAAGACAAGGAAACATCAGAACCAATATTTAGAGTTACAGGATCTAGTCCTCCTGTTCTCAGAGAGGGATCTCTCAAATGTTTGTTTGCAAAATTTTATCTTGTGTGCTTTGAGTATTAATTTTAGACTAGTTATTAAGTGCAGGTGTTTATTTGTTTGATTGTTTGGTTGGAATGATACAGCAGAACATGAAGGGCCTAGGAAAGATATATAGGACATTAAAATATCTGTTTCATTGGGCAAATGGAGTCAAAAAAGGTCATAGCACACTTATCAAAGGATATGGGATATCAAAGGGAAAATCTAACTTGGCCACAGGATCATTTTGTTTTTGGAATGGGATGAACGTTAATGATTTGGAAAGAGAAATTGAATTCTCAACAAAGGGAATTTGAAAGCATAATTTGAAACAATAAAGGGTTCTTTGATAGACAGGGCTAACCATTAATTCTACAAATCACACCTTTAAGCAAACAATGATTTCAAAACAACTTTCAAAGTAAAATCTAAGATTCGGGGAACACCCTATTTCCTCAAAGATTTTATTCTGAAGGAATTTAGAAAAAATATAAGATTTACTGATAATCATAGTCATAGAAGAGGGAACACCTAAAAAAATCTATGATCATAATTATAACGACCTTTAAGCCAACTGTTTAAGTGAGAACAAAGGGCAAGATCAAAACAGACCTCTCTGACTCACTGTAAGAAAATAACTTCAAAGGGAGACTTCAATAATAGTTTTTAAGTGGCAGCAGACAAGCAGGGAGAACCATAAATCATGCTGAAACCAACTGTTCAAACTATTAAGGAAATAAACAAGCATGACGACTAAAGAGAAATATTACAACCTCTAAACTACTTCAGCAGCGGAAAACATTAAACAGTGAAGGGTGAACAGGTCTAAGGTGCTTACAAGAGTCATTTCTTAGCCTAAAACTTTCAGCCTACTGTAGTAAGAAATCATGGAACATAATGAAAACAGGGGAAAAAACATAAAACAGTTCAGAATACTTCACCAACATCCAAGCTCATGGATCCAATGATAGAGCCTTCTTAGGAACAAGCATGCAACAACATCATCAATACTTAAAGACTCCATTTTCTTCTTCAACTTCAATGGACTATGTATTTATTTCAGAGGGTTTCAGTATTACAACTTGTGATCAAACAACAACCAATCAAACAACAACTTCTTATCTTCTACAGAAGTATTTATAGAAGGATGAGGAGGTGAGATCTGATAAAATATCTCCTAAGGTAATTAATACAGATTTAGGACTTCTTGGCCTTTTGAGGGACTCGATGAAGAATTTTACAGGTGTTTCTCTTTATTAACTATTTTACAATTAATATCAAAGCTCGATGGGAGCTTTGTTGACTTTGAGGCCCTGCATAATGTGGATTAATTCTACAGATATTTGTTGCATTAGTTTCCTGTCGCAGAATTAACTTCTTGGCAGCGCTGGAGGAAGATATTTCTTTAAGAAATAACTTCAACCTCTGTTTGAAAGGTTTGAGGCAATAGGTGGCTCTGTGGTAGTTGAGGAATCAATTTGCCTCAGAATGCAGCGGTGGCGGTATTTTCTACCTGTCAAACACTTATAATTTCTCCTGACTGTGTTTTAACTCTGGGAATTAGGCTTTTGATAAGCATTCTTAGCCGTAATTCCCATATATGTCTTCAATCTTCTGTTCTTTTGTGTTGTGTCTTCAAAAATGATACTCTTTTAAATTGCGTTTTTAAAATGCAGTGTCTTTTCAATGTGCAGAGCCGCGCAGGGCTTTTAAAGGCATCAATGCCCCATACAGCATCGACGAACAATGAAAATATAGCCCGGTGGAATGGTTCCCTTTAATAGTTCAAAGGTGTGGAAAATGTCTTTCCCGACCTTTGGCCCTTCTTTGTTAAACAGTGGGAAATCATAAAAATATCTAAAAAACACAAAAATAGTTAAGAAATCCTGTGAAAATAGGTTAAACTGCTTCAGAAGGCAGGAGAGGAGCGTAGCCGTTGGATCGGGACACGTGGACGGTCCAGATCTAATCATGGAATCGCAATCGGAGGGAGGAGGAAAAGGGTGCGATGAGAAACTCCGATGTGATTGCACGATCGGGAGGGCAGAGGTGATTAAGCGATGGCCGTTGGATCTGAGGATCAGATCAACAGCAGGGAGCGAATCGGAGGAACAACAATTAGGGGAAAGAATAAATGCATGCGATGGAAAACTCAGATGCGATTTAGCGCTGGCCGTCGATCTGCAGATTAGATCGACGACGCAGAGTGAATCGGAGGGTTTTTGAAGCAGGGGCATGACTTGTGATCGGAGTTAATGAGGACCATTGGATCACGGAAGGCAGAGAGCATATCAACGATAGATAACCAATCGGGGATTGGCAATCGGGGCGAACAAATAAACGCACCCAATGAAAATTTGCGATACGATGTAGCGCGGACCGTTGATCTGAGGGTCAGATCAATGGTGGAGAATGAATCGGGGTATGGCCGATCGGCGGGAGCAAACAATTGTATGCGATGGAAAATCCCGATGCGATTGGGCACTAGCCATTTGATCAACTTATGATCAACGGTGGAGATTAGTTTTTAGAATGAACCGGCAGAAACCCTTATAATATACCAAAACCCAAAGTTTTTAATATAAACAAAGGTTTAATGGATCGGGGCGGAAATAAATATATATAAAGGATAGGCGCCCGCCTGCGGGGCCTTCGGATATATGGAACGCAAAGGGCCCTGGGCTTAGTACATCAAAGGCCAATCACAATCGAAACTGTGGGCCTGGTCTTTTCGATCAACCCATTGTGAATTCTCCGATCGCGATTGTGCGATCGGGTCTTTTTAATCTACCCATTTTCATATTTAAAACACGTGACTTTGGTTTTTGGTTAATAACTTCGGGAAAGTGGGTTTTGGGTTTTCCAAAGGAAAAAGTAGATCAGGCATGAAATATTTACAATTTTTTTAAATGTCGGGTCGGGCCCATATGATATATATAAAATATAATGCGATCGGGGCTTTTTCAATGCAAAACCAATCGCATCGGAACTTTTGGAAACATGTCAAAGACTTGCGCATATGAGTTTTTGCGATGCAATTAGCGCTTGGTTTTAACACGTGGGCATGTGGGGGGGAAGTGGTTAGGACTTAGCCCAAAGGGGCTTAAGTCCATAGTCATAATACTTGTATTTTTTATGAATTTTTCATAATTTTCAATGGAATTTGATGGTTTCGGGATAGTTAAAAAATGGGCTTTTAACTATGGGAAAGTGATTTTCATAAATGGAAGAAGAGGATTTATGAAAACAAGGGAGTTTCTACGGAGAAAAAGGGGAGAAAATGAAGGAAAATGAAGGTCTTTCAGCAGTCTTTCACTTGGAATCAGCAGAATTTTCTGAGTATAAAATGGAAATAGTAATGAAGATTTTTGGACAAAGGCATGAGGCCTTTAAGGAGTCTTCAAGAGCCAAGAATTTTTAGTAATAAAATTTGTTCCTTGGAGGCTCAAAAATTCTTAGCCACCTTTTGGTATAATCAAATATTATAGGTGGCTAACAGTGGCTCCACTTGGGGATGATGCCTTCTTGAATGCATCAAGCACTTCAGACTTGCATTCTCTGGGAGGCTGATTAGTTGCCTCATTCTTTGTTCTTTGGGAGGCTGACCTGTGCTTGATCCATTGGGCTTCCCTTTCTTTGCTGGGATGATCTTCTTTAAAAACATATTAGCAGCTATGAAAACAACGGTCCTTCATCAATACGCACTTTCTACCTACCCAATCCTACTGATCTAGCATTTTTTCTTCATTTGAGTGCACTTGGATTGGCAAACTCCATTCACAACATTATATTCTTTTTGAAAGCAGGAAATCTAATCCACTTCTACTCTTTATTTCTCCCTGAATTCAGATTAAACAGTTGAGTTCAGATGATTCTCTACCTAATCTACCATCTGTTGGGATTAAACTGTCCAACAGATTTTCATTCTCTAATTTCTAAAACAGAAATTCAAAAGAATTCAAGTCAGGATTAAATAGTCTAACTTGGTGCTGGTCTATGGCATAACAAAAAAGCTACACATAGACATTATTTTGCAGAAAATTAAATAAAAAATGGAAGGCTTAAGGTCTGAAAATTCAAAGCACTTCCTTCATCTTTTTTACAGCTCTGTTTTGACTTTGGTTTGAGTTGTTCTTTCTTTGTTGGACTGGTTCATATTTTAAGCTGATTAGAACCAGATTTACATCTTTTTTTACTCAGAAAATACAACAGATTTGAGTCATCTCTCTTTGGAAACTTAGGTTCATATTTTAAACATGTTTGAACCTTTAATTTCTATCCTAATCTACCTACTGATAAGTCAATATTAGACAGTTTGGAAAATTGAATTCACTATCCTATCAGCAGAAAATTTAAAACTAATTAGTCAAGATTAGGTTGTTTGACTAACTAGAAGTGTGTTCTTCAGGAGTGGAATTTAAGCTTGCCCACTTTCAGAATTTATTTTCCTTTTGGCATGGGGCTGTGCCTTTCTTGTTTTCACAATCTTCCCTCTTTTCTCTTTCTATTGTTTTTGTATTTTTGATTTTCTAAAAAGAAGAAAATAACATATAACTAAATGCTCAAAGGTTGAGCTTTATTGACATTCCTATCTAACCTATTCTAACTTGGAATATTTACATTTTCATATGATACAAAAGTGCCAATGCAGCCAGATGAGTAATGTCAAGAAGAAGAAGAAACTCTGGCTGCTTGTCAGAGGTATCCATAGAACATATTTAAGACTAACCTTCAATATTAAGGTTATCATAGAAGGTGACAGATCTTCATGTCTCTGGCTCTTGCAAAGGATCACTGCTCAGTAATTTGAGCCAATTGGGATTTCCACACACTTTTCCATAGGATCAACAAAGAAAATATGAAGATTCTCTTCTTTTTGGCCCTTCATGTCTGGTAGATTGTCTGCTTCCAAGACTTCAGCTTTCAGGAGCATATCTTCCGAAATTTGCTTGGAAGATTCATCATTCTTAATAGAAAAGGAAAAATATTCTTCTTGTGAAGATGGTATATCCTCAGTAGGATAGTATTCTATTTGTTTCTCTCCCTCTTCTTCATCATCATCTGAACTAGAGGACTCATCATATTTGGCCGTATTGTCTTCTTGTAGCCTTGGTAAGCTCTAGTTTAGTGGACTGTACTTTATGGGGAGGTTATTATATTCTTCAGTAGGGGTATGTTCAATTGCTTCCTCTTTTTCAAGAGAAGGCTCCTTGTTTTCAACCTGCTCAAAAATTTCTTTATTTCTTTCCTCCTCATCCTTCGAGCCGAAAGTTTCTAGGCTTTGAAAAATTTCATTATCAGTAAATAGTCTGCACTGGCTCATTACTCCTTTGAAGGAACTGATCTTCCTCACATAAATCTACTAATGATGATCCTGCAAAATTAATCTTTGTTTGGGAAGCATCATCACTAGATAGATCAAAGTTAGGAGAATCACAAATATAAGTAATACTACCAATCGAACATACTGGGTAATCAGCAGGTCCTTCTTCATTCTGATCTACAAAAGATCTTTCTAAATATGTACAACAAAGTTCTCTGTGTGAATGGGAAAGAGTATTTGTTTTGCAGAAAGTTTCAGAGACTGACTGTTTATACAGAGTCTGATCTATCTCTTTTTCTGTCAAAGGGGAAGACGTTTCTATGTTCCTTTGAACAGGAGTACAGCAGTTTTTTGTCTCTTGTGAAGACTGATTTTGAGGCTGGATGTCTTCTTGAGCCTCAACTATAAGGGACGATGAATGGATTTTTGAGTTTTCATGGATATCTTGAGGAATTTTCTTGACTGCTTGGATCATCTCTTCCTCAACTGATTCATCTATGTTCTTAAAATTTTTCAATAGGATATTAAACTCATGAATCGATGTTAACAGATCTTCGAGATGCATCTCTTCCAAAGCTTTCTCATTATCTATAATGTGTTGGGTGATGTTTTTTGATGGATCATAATATATTGCACCCAATGATAATGATGTAGTGTTTTCTTTATAGTTCTCATAGAACACATATTCAAGATCTCTTAAAAAAAACAAACTACTAGATCTTAAGCATTCATACCAATCCCTAGCTTTTCCTTCTAATGTTAACATGAACATTTTCATTAGGCAGTCTTCATGCCATTCAACTTTCAACCTCGATACATGTATGTGAAATTTGATAAGATGTAATAAAGGGTCATCAAAATTTTCACCTTGAAAAACAGGCAGGTTTTCGTCCCAATTCACCTGGGGTATCTTATGTGGAAACCCAGGGATATGATCTTTACTCATTGGGGCATATCTTCGTTGTATTCTTGGAATCATGTTTGTAAATCAAGAAAGAGGTCACTATTTCTGGTTAATCAATTCAGGGTCTTCTACCAGTGGGGTCATTTTCTCTTCTGGGAGATTTGGAGTGTGGAGTCGCCACGTGGAAAATTTTTAGCTTGTAAGGAGGAAAAATGTTTTATGGTTCCACCACCATGTGTTTCTTGTAGAGCTGCAAGGTTTTCAGGAACTGAATTAGATCTCAAGGGTGATCTGAAAAAAGTTGAAAATTTAATCTTAGGGGACTCCCTAAGTATACTTTCAGGGTTGTCAACTACTTCCGGTGGGTTTGGGTCAGGGTGGGCTCTAGTGTGAATCTTTCTAGGAGCCACTATGCTATGTTTTTCAGACCTAGTTTAAAAGAAAAGTTTAACCAAATATGACAATCTTTAAGAGGCTAACTGATATTTTTAAAAGAAGGAAACCTTAATATTAAAGTCTCCTAACTGAATTTGTATGATGTTTATAAAGACTTGGGATCTTCCCAGTGGAGTCTTAAGGTCTCTTTTTAGGATTTTGGAGTCGCCAGGTGGAAATTTTTAGCTCTTTTGGAGGTAAAAGGTTTTATGGTCCACCACCAGGTTTATTATGAAGCCAAACTGAAATTTTTTCTCGGTTTTTCTGAGTTATTTTGGTCTTATAGGTTAGTAGAGTGTTCTAAGTCTGATTTCGCACTTAGCTAAGGTGTTCAAACAAACAGAGTTGCTCTTATGGCTTGGTAACTAGTTCCTTCAAGGTTTGATAAGGTTTAACGAGAATCCTAAGGGTTACCTAGTTTGTCACTGATTCAAAAGATCCTATCATGATTACGATTGCTTGGTAGTGCTTTAAAAAGGTTACTTATGTTATACTTAGACAGTGAGTGTTTTGTTTTACAGATTTTACTCAGAGTCCCACCGTGATCGCCATTATGTTGGTGTCCCGTGTTTTGATAGTTTGGAAAATCAAAAGACAAGGCAACATTAGAACCAATCTTTAGAGTTACATGATCTAGTCCTTCTGTTCTCAGAGAGGGATGTCTCAAATGTTTGTTTGCAAAATTTTATCTTGTGTGCTTTGAGTATTTATTTTAGACTAGTTATTAAGTGCAGGTGTTTATTTGTTTGATTGCTTGGTTGGAATGATACAAAAGAACATGAAGGGCCTAGGATAGATATATAGGACAAAAAAATATCTGTTTCATTGGGAAAATGGAGTCAAAAAAGGTCATAACACACATATCAAAGGATATGGGATATCAAAGGGAAAATCTAACTTGGCCACAGGATCCTTTTGTTTTTGGAATGGGATGAACGTTAATGATTTGGAAAGAGAAATTGAATTCTCAACAAAGGGAATTTGAAAGCATAATTTGAAACAATAAAGGGTTCTTTGATAGACAGGGCTAACCATAAATTCTACAAATCACACCTTTAAGCAAACAATGATTTCAAAACAACTTTCAAAGTAAAATCTAAGATTCGGGGAACACCCTATTTCCTCATAGATTTTATTCTGAAGGAATTTAGAAAACATATAAGATTTACTGATAATCACAGTCATAGAAGAGGTAACACCTAAAAACATCTATGATCATAATTATAATGACCTTTAAACCAACTGTTTAAGTGAGAACAAAGGGCGAGATCAAAACAGACCTCTCTGACTCACTGTAAGCAAATAACTTCAAAGGGAGACTTCAATAACAGTTTTTAAGTGGTTACAGACAAGCAGGGAGAACCATAAAGCATGCTGAAACCAACTGTTCAAACTATTAAGGAAATAAACAAGCATGAAGACTAAAGAGAAATATTAAAGCCTCTAAACTACTTCAGCAGCAGAAAACATTAAACAGTGAAGGGTGAACAGGTCTAAGGTGCTTCCAAGAGTCATTTCTTAGCCTAAAAATTTCAGACTACTGTAGTAAGAAATCATGGAACATAATGAAAACAGGGGAAAAAACATAAAACAGTTCAGAATACTTCACCAACAGCCAAGCTCATGGATCCAATGATAGAGCCTTCTCAGGAACAAGCATGCAACAACATCATCAAGACTTCAAAGACTCTAGTTTCTTCTTCAACTTCAACAGACTGTGTATTTATTTCAGAGGGTTTCAGTATTACAACTTGTGATCAAACAACAACCAATCAACCAACAACTTCTTATCTTCTACAGAAGTATTTATATAAGGATGAGGAGGTGAGATCTGATAAAATATCTCCCAAGGTAATTAATACAGATTCAGGACTTCCTGGCCTTTTGAGGGGCTCGATGAAGAAGTTTGAAGGTGTTTCTCTGTATTAACTGTTTTACAATTAATATCAAAGCACGATGGGAGCTTTGCTGACTTTGAGGCTTTGCATAATGTGGAGTAACTCTGTAGATATTTGTTGCATTAGTTTCCTGTGGCAGAATTAACTTCTTGGTAGCGCTGGAGGAAGATATTTCTTTAAGAAATAGGCCTCTGTTTGAAAGGTCTGAGGCAACAGGTGGCTCTGTGGTAGCTGAGGAATCAATTCGCCTCAGAATGCAGTGGTGGTGATCTTTTCTTCCTGTCAAACACTTATAATTTCTCCTGACTGGGAATTAGGCTTTTGATAAGCATTCTTAGCCGCAATTCCCATATATGTCTTCAATCTTCTGTTCTTCTGTGTTGTGTCTTCAAAACTGATACTCTTTTAAATTGCGTTTTTAAAATGCAGTGTCTTGTCAATGTGCAGAGCTGCGCAGGGATTTTAAAGGCATTAATGCCCCATAGAGCATCGACGAACAATTAAAATAGAGCTCGGCGGAATGGTTCCCTTTAATAGTTAAAAGGTGTGGAAAACGTCTTTCTCGACCTTTGGCCCTTCTTCGTTAAACAGTGGGAAATCATAAAAATATCTGCACAACACCAAAATAGTTAATAAATCCTGCGAAAATAGGTTAAACTGCTTCAGAAGGCAGGAGAGGAGCGTAGTCGTTGGATCGGGACACGTGGACGGTCCAAATTTAATCGGGGAATCACAATCGGCGGGAGGAGGAAAAGGGTGCGATGAGAAACTCCGATGGGATTACGTGATTGGGAGGGCGGAGGCGATTAAGCGATAGCCATTGGATCCGAGGATCAGATCAATGGCGGGTAGCGAATCAGAGGAACAGAAATTGGGGGAAAGAATAAATGCATGCGATGGAAAACTCCGATGCGATTTAGCGCTGGCCATCGATCTGTAGATCAGATCGATGGCGGAGAGTGAATCAGAGGGTTTTTGAAGCAGGGGCAAGACTTCTGATCGGAGTTAATGACGACCGTTGGATCACGGAAGGCGGAGAGGAGATCAATGGAAAATAACCAATCGGGGATCGGCAATCGGGGCGAACAAATAAATGCACCCGATGAAAAGTTGCGATGCGATGTAGCGCGGACTGTTGATCTGAGGGTCAAATCAACGGTGGAGAATGAATCGGGGGATGGCCGATCGGCGGGAGAAAAAAAGTTTATGCGATGAAAAACGCCGATGCAATTGGGCACTGGCCATTTGATCAGCTTACGATCAACGGTGGAGATTAGTTTTTAGAACGAACCGGCGGAAACCCTTATAATATACCAAAACCCAAAGTTTTTAATATAAACAAAGGTTTAATGGATCGGGGCGGAAATAAAATATATATAAAGGATATGCGCCCGCCTATGGGGCCTTTGGATATATGGAACGCAAAGGGCTCGGGCTTAGTACATCAAAGGCCAATCGCAATCGGAACTGCGGGCCTGGTCTTTCCGATCAACCCATTGTTAATTCTCCGATTGCGATTGCGCGATCGGGTCTTTTTAATATACCCATTTTCATATTTAAAACACGTGACTTTGGTTTTTGGTTAATAACTTCGGGAAAGTGGGTTTTGGGTTTTACAAAGGAAAAAGCAGACCAGGCATGAAATATTTACAAGTTTTTGGGTCGGGCCCATAGGATATATATAAAATATAATGTGATCTGGGCTTTTTCAATGAAAAACCAATCGCATCGGAACTTTCGGAAACATGTCAAAGACTTGCGCATATGAGTTTTTGTGATGCAATTAGCATCAAAAAGGTTTTAGCACTTGGTTTTAACGCGTGGGCATGTGGGGGGGAAGTGGTTAGGACTTAGCCCAAAGGGGCTTAAGTCCATAGTCATAATACTTGTATTTTTTATGAACTTTTCATAATTTTCAATGGAATTTGATGGTTTCTAGATAGATAAAAAATGGGTTTTTAACCATGGGAAAGTGATTTTCATAAATGGAAGAAGAGGATTTATGAAAACAAGGGAGTTTCTATGGAGAAAAAGGGGAGCAAATGAAGGAAAATGAAGGTCTTTCAGTAGTATTTCACTTGGAATCAGCAGATTTTTCTGAGTATAAAATTGAAATAGTAATGAATATTTTTGGACAAAGGGATGAGGCCTTCAAGGAGTCTTCAAGAGCCAACAATTTTTAGTAATAAAATTTGTTCCTTGGAGGCTCAAAATGTCTTAGCCACCTTTTGGTATAATCAAATATTATAGGTGGCTAACACTTTCTACCTATTATTTTCATAGTGCCAAAATGTCCACTTGCATTAAAACCTGCATGCTATGTACATAAATAGAAAACATGATGGATGATAAGGAAAAGGGGCTATCCTATATCCCATGGAACATCATATTCCATACTTAGAAGCAATAGATGCTGAGAATTTGGAATTTGAAACCCTGTTTTTCTATGCATCTTTACCTGCAAAGGAAGGAGTATTACCTGTAACGTTTCCATTTCCAGCATTACCAGAGTTTTTGAAACTACATCCACGACTAGCAAGCTCAACGGAAGCCAAACGTTCTGCCCAGTCATCATTTCCTAGGACCGGAAATGGCTTAGAAACCTTAGGCTTAGAAACGATCTCCCAAGTGCCTCTTAGATTGTTGCCTCGGGTTGTGAGGCAATTGAACTTCAAGTGGATTTCTTAAGGCCATGGAGATGTCAGGTCGGTGAATGTTTTTCACCATGAATATTTTTTATGTGCGTTTTATTCAAAATTTCAGGGGTCTCCTGTGACTACTTATTGAATTGATCTTGCAAAGGGGGAATTCCATTTGGCTTTCCAAAACAGATGTCAAGTTTGTTGGATTGAGGCTTTTCTTGCTTTCCAAGTGATGCCAAACCTTGTTGGTCAATCTATAGATTTACACAATTTAATCAAATGGAATTTCAATCTTATAAATAAATTCCAAAACATTCACCAAAACTAATGCAGTAAGGGTTAGCATGATAGAAAATCCCCGAACATCCAAAGGGGTTGGTTTCAAATCTCATTGGGTAATGTTACCAAGAGAGCTCCAAAGGTCATTCTGTAGAACTTCATAATTTCCTTAAGACACCACAGGTAATGAGGTGAGGGTTTGCAAGGTAGAAAATTGCCAAGCATCTAGAGGTTTTCTTTCAAATTGCATTGTGTTTTGTTAAATAACATGAATTTTATTTAACATTCTGGCATTCGCTGCATATTGTTTTTTTGAGATAAAAATTTAGAATCTAAGAAGAATTAAGTAGATATATGTGGTAATTTTGATGGATGCATGCAATCTGGATTGAACAATGAGAAAAGGCATTAAGAAAACTATGGAAGGAGGCAAGAGATATGAATATATTTACCTTCTCAAGTAAACACTAGGCCACTTGAAGCTTTGAAGAAATCCATGTAGCCATTGTTGTGAAGTAGATCCATGATGCTCATTCTTCCATATTTCCATTCCCTGACTAGTCTTTCCTTGTGCAAACCCTTGAACTGGGGTTTGAATTGAGTATTTTCAATGCATAAAACTGTGGGCAGTAAGGAACCGGGGATGGGACGAGCTATTTTATACTATACAATAAATAAAATCTACTCCAGACATAATAAATTATATAAGTCATTGATATAGAAATTGTTTGAAATGTTCCTAGTAGAGTATTTCATAGCTTTTCTAGAATTATATCTGTTTAGTTGATTTTTCATCTTCAGTATATATGATTGTAAAGTTTCAATTTTCCATAACATCTGCTCTATGGATTTTTCTCTATCCTTGGATTCTGTCCCTCCTAAATGATCCTTGAAATGATTTTCCACTAATCTGTCATTAATCACATTATATGTAATTGTTTTCATGTCGTTAGAATCATCATCAATTGAAAATCCATCTGCTCCCAATATTTTCTTCTTCTCATATAAAGAAAACAAGGGATAATGAGAGATATCAAAAGACAACTCCACTGCATTTTCAACTTTATTTCTTTGATTGCACTGCAAAATCCGGTGCCTATGAGTTTTATCTATTAAAGGGGAATATCTCACTATAAATGCCTTCACAACTTGCTGCTCATCCTTCCATGGATTTCTTGCTTGAAAAACTTCAAGTAAGTGGTTGTATTTGGAAGCTCAACATAAAATCTCTCTAATCCGCAATTCAATCCCTTGTCACTGTCATTCAATATGGTGTCTAATATTTCCACTCAAGCGCCAATGCCTCTTCCTCTTCATTAATCCACTTGCATCAACTGTTGCGGAAGTTGCAACTCCATTACCGTTAAACAACTCTAATTCTACTTTAGTAGCATCACATATTCCAAAGCATGGACCATCATTTTCACTGTCAAATTCTATTTCTCAAAATGAAATTTAACATTCATTTTCCTACTCAACAGGATTGAATCTGATTTCATCTCCAATGCATTTTAAAATTTCCACAATTGACTCATCTATTTGAACTTGTAGATTAGCCTCAGAAATATTATCAAATATAGTCTCAGTGTTTGATCTGTTCTCATACAGTTCTTCAACATAGACCATATTTTGTGTGCATGAAAAAGTAGAACCACAAACATATTGGAGGCTTTCATCTTCAGGGAGATCACTGGTGTCAGCGGTTATCAATAAGTTGATAAGCTTTTGATCAGGAAGATTATATATTTCACAGGTAATACAACTTTGGTAATTTCTCTTTTTTTGGGGGAAACTGCACTCTACATCTTGATAAAGCATTTACGATGGCCATTGCTAAAAAATCAATATAATAGGTGCTTTTACCATCCTTAGTTTCATTTGTGAGGCTAAAACACATTTCTACTGTATTTGCAAAATATTCAAGATATTTTCTACCCCGATATAATTAAGTATGTGCAACATTCCTAATGCTAGCGCCTCTCTATTTATAATTCATCCCACAGCCGCAGATGTCCTCAAAGTAATCCAAAAATTATTTCCATGTCCTGTAGTCATTGGAATGGATCGTATGACGCATATAAGGAAAGAATATTGGTTTTCTAGGTCTCTTCAAATGATCTGGCCCAAATGAATCTTCCAACGGATTGGAGAAAAAGAAATTCTCATCCAAAATTACAAGCCCTTCTAGGATATCTATCAAATGTATTCCATCTCATGCAGATAAGCCACATTTTTTTAGCTCCTACTCCGACAACCTTCCTTTATTATTTATGAGACTGAAGCCTTGATCTCCTGGATCACTGCCAGTACAAACTTTATGAAACACATGCTCTCTCTGTCTGCCATTTGGTTCTTGGCTGGTTGGCTTCTTTGGCCTTTCCAAGATATAAGGAAGAATTTTTTTTCCAACAACACCTTCTTTTACACCTTGACGGTTGAAAGCAGACCAGTGAAATGAATAAATCTCATGTGCATTGTCATTTTCAAAAACAAGGGATTCTCTTCATGTTTCGGTGTTAATAGAAATGTATGTTCCAAGAATTGCTACGCTTGCTCCGATGGCCTTATTTAAATGCCACATCTTTGATGTGATGTCTTCCTTGTCTACACTTTAAAAGGATTTATCCAGTGTAGAGTTTAACTCTATTACATCAGCCACTTTTCCACTGTTTGTAGGTAAAGAGTCCATGCCAACCAAGCAGTTACATGTTTTAGAGGTATCTTTTGCCCGTAATTTTTTTTGTTGAAAAAATGGACTCTCATTTGTCCTCATGAAGGACCAGGAGAATGTGAAGCATCTTTAACATACATAGAATCAATATTCAATTGTTGTTTACCGAACAAATCTGTGACACATATAGCCTTTCCACAGCCTGAATTTTGTGGAGTCATATCTACCAAATTTCTCCCACTGGCTACCCTCAAAAGCTTCTGTGCTGATATACGGTCTTGATTTGACATTGTATCCTCAAATGTTGCATGTAATTTTCCAGCAAAACCCCCATCTTGCACAGATTTTCTTAGTAAAACCTCCACTTCACAACATTTTTTTTAAGAAAAATTTGGTCTTAACTTAATTGTGAGGAGAGAGCCCTGGCCACGAGTTTCAATAGTGAATCCATTAATAAGGTAGGATATCAAAGAAATCCAAGTTTCAAACCCTGTGTTGGACCTTTGGCGCCAATAGGAAGGCAATGGACTAGTAAATTAACATGAGATGGAAATGACGCTCCAGCAATGATCTCTAAAGTGCAAAGGTATCCAAGGAATAGAAGATAATTTTGAAAAACTATGATTACGAAAACTTTTATATAAATATTATACACATTCAGGACCCTTAAATTAGAGAAGCTCCCAATACTATCAGGGACATTTTCCTTCAGCATATTGAAGCTTAGGTCTAGAAAATCCAAATTGATGCAGTTCACAAGCTCCAGGGTAAATCCCCCTGCAAAAAAATATGAGAGATATCTAATTTCTCTAACTTCACCTGAAATCCCAGAAAGGAACGAATTGAACCAGTGAATTTATTGCGTGTCAAATTGAGCAGTCCGAGGTCTTTCAAACTCTGAATTTTTGGGCCAAAGTCATTTCCTAATTTATTGTAAGAGACATCTAGGTAATACAGCTTGTGCATCCATGCAAGCAAAGGAAGGGAGCCTGGCATAAAATTGGAACTAATGTTAAGGGAAACCAAGCTTGTGCAAGCCTTGATATCATTATCAAATGGGGTTGACAGTGCATTGCTGGAGACATCAAGGACTTGAAGGGTTGGAAGCTGCATATAGTCTTCCAAGCATTTCCCTTCAGCCCAAAGCCATACATATGAAGCTTGGTGACATTATTTGCAGTGTAATTCACACCGCATCAATTTCATGGGGCATCAGCACTTGCATTATTCGACGGGGAAGATGAGTTAAATAGGGATTTTAAGACCTGTGTTTGTTGGGTATCGAGACAAATTCCAGAATCCAAACATGAAAGAATGAACACGAGACTCAGAAAGAGAGAACATCTCCAACAATAACTCATTTTTCACAGCAAATAAATGAAGAATGCGTGCAATCCCCGCTTCAGCCTATTTGTTGGGCATCCGTATCCTGCACTAATTTCGTCTCAAGCTTCCTCCACAGGCCCTGTATTTACATTTAGAAGGTGGGATCTCAAATAAATCTGAGTTTCAAACCCTGTACTGACCTTTGGCACCAATAGGAAGGCAATGGACCAGTCAATTAACATCAGATGGAAACGGCCCAAGCAATGATCTCTAAAGTGCACAGATATCCAAGAAATAGAAAATAATTTTGAAAACCTATCATTACGAAAACTCTTATATAGATATTACATAAATATTGATATTAATCTCTATCTATATTTCAAAGAAAAATTTTGAAAGTATTTTAGTGTGTTTAAAAGTAATATGACATGGTATTGTTATTGATTTGTTCTATGTTTTAGTTTTATTTACGTTAATTTGATTTGAAAATTGATTTTCAAGGATATGAATTGAACTTTTATCTAGAAACATTTATTTTTAAAGTTGTTTTTATATTTTGGCGTTGTTTCTTCAACTTTAGTTAATCTAGGAAATTTTCTCTTCGTGAGATTCATTTTAGAAAATCATTTAGGGGTAATTTCTAGTTTAGTAAAGGTGAAAGATAACCGATATCTAGGTGAATCACTGTGTAAAGTTGATTAAATATCAAAAAAATTAAGCACCTCACCAAGTCATGATTAAACAAAGTAGTACAAAAGTTATTTCCCAATATTTTAACCGAAAATTTCAGGTAGTTTTACATATCGAAATGGGGTCCCATAAAACATATTTGCTCCATTAACAAGATGTATATAGATATCCACACTTCTACACATACGAAACTCAATTTTGAGCACTCAATATTTTTTTTCAATATGGTTGGGAATGGAACATGAGTGTCCCCATGTCCCTAAATTTGTTCAGTCTATGGAAAAATCTCTAAATTCATTGGTATAACTTTATAGCTTTCATGGAAATCAACACAATAGTCTATCTGTTTTTTCTTCTTACACACATGTGCTACTGTCACGCAAGTGATATGAATCATTCATCTTCCTTCAAAATGATGACCATGCATTTCCCTAGGATAGAGAAAAGGTGCCAAATTAGGCTTCAAATAAAGATCATGCATTCCCTGGGACGATGAAGAGATTCAGGGATCTGAGTCATCTCTTTCAATATCAATCCACTAAAATGACAGTGCATTCCCATCCGTCCCTACAAAAACAATGGATTGTACTACTGAGTTTCTTCTTTGACATATCAATTTTTGGCCATTAGGCTTCAAAATCGGATTTCTCAATCTCGTCTATTGTGACGAATTCATTCTAGACTTCCTTTGTCCACTTACTCACTTCCATGACCACCTTCAACTCCTTTGCCACCAGTATCGAGTTGGAAAATTTGTCTGAATGTTGTGGCCAAGCCGTCATGTGAACACCCATGTTGATGCTCTCCAAAGTCGAATTCCACATGTAGTGCATTAAGAAACTAATAGTAAGCCCTTGAGCCAATTCTTGGATTTGTTGGCATGATAGGGAACACGTTGTACTAAAAGAAACATAAACAATTGAAGTTGGAGCTTGGTCATTCAATCATCTCAAGAAACTTCCAACTTTTGAATTACCCTTCTTAGTCGTCCAAATTGATTGAGGAAGAAGATGGCCGATGGAAAATAGAGGATAATCACGTAATGTTCTTGGTGTATTTGTTTTCATCCATGAATTGAGATTCCAGGCCGCAAAAATTGTTCATGAGATGTATTTTCATCAATGCTAGACTTTCTTCTTTGCATCCAGGTATGGAAGTAATAAATCTATTCTGGAAGCACCAGTTGTATGATACAATGAATTCCAAAATTCAAGTCCCCTTCGCCCATATCGCTTATAAATAGGCGTTGACACAACTAAAACTGTAGGTAGGGACTTGATGTTTTGTCACTAGTTTGCACCCACCCCAAAAACTAGTCATGCACTATCACAATCCTACTGGAATTTGAGAAGAAGAGGTTATGTATCAGATGATCAAAAATCTGTCGGAGATATTCCCTCAGACAAATAAAACCAGATCGCTGAAGTCATTTATGGAAATATGGTAGTCGTGAGATCTTTCATGTGGTAAAAATTTTGATTCGAGGGAGAAGGATGAAAACTGAAGTATTTGATTGGCCAAATCTACCCAGAAAAAGCTCGTAGAGGAACACCTCCGATGTAATGGCATGCACCTGTGAAAAAAATAAGACTTAAAAAAAAAAACAATGGCATGGAAATGTTGGAAGATATAGACCATTGAACAAGTTGGTTTTAATTATGAATTGAAATGAAAATTTAACATCCACAATATTAAAAATAGTCTATGTGATCATTAGTTCCTTGTTTTTGGCCTTTTTCAATTCAATCTTTTTCTTATTCAAACTGATGATGAGCTAACCCAACCTTCCAAAAATCTCCTAGCTGAAAAAGAAAATACCAAGAAACCGATGCTAACATATTTTCATAACTTTCATTGATGTATTTGAACGCATGACATTCCAAATTTGTAAGATATTCACCTAAGGAGCCTCCCGGTCACCCAATCAATCCTCCAACATGGCTCCTACAAGCTGCAAAGTCACGATCCAATCCAATCAAACACTTTGAACCAACAAGCCTCCACGAAACCTTGTTTTCCAGACTGTTAGTTTGTTGCTCCTACAATTTTGGTTAGGGCACAATGCAATCCTTAACCCTCCACTCTGGCAGCAACCTAAACTCTTCAAGGGTTGCGGTCCACCAAGGATAAACTTCAAACTCTTTGGAGATTTAGAGTTAAAGAAAATATTATGGTGATGTTTGGATGGGTGCTAATTTGTTGGGTTTTCCATTTTTATTATTTTCTTTATTGTGCTTTCTACCATGCTACCTAGTTTCTTTCCTATTGCCCTAGAATTTTAACTTTTTCAATGTCTATCTCTCTATTGTTTCTTGCCCCATTTGAAATGTCATCCTTATTTGGTAGGTGTTTTCTTCCATATAGTGTGAATATTTTTCCATCACACAGCTTCCGTGGGGTTTGTCTACGCAAATAGATTGTAAGGCCCATTCATCAGGGTATTTGATGAAATGAAATGATTATAGATGATGACCAACTAATGGTACTTGCAGAGATTTAATCTAACAATTCTACAGTTTTCATATGCCAGAAATTATACAACATTTTAACCTCGTGAACTAGTCTCCTCTGTTCCCTTAGCTGATGCTATAAGCACATATTGTTGTTTTCAAAGCTTTTACTCTCTAGTCCCATTGAGCTATTTCAGTTAGTTGTGGACATTGATCTATTTTCATTTCATTTCTTCAATTTTTCTGACTGTTATGTGTTACCTTTGGCCAATGCCTTCTTTCTTACCTATTCTTCTTCTTCTTAAGCATTCCATCCAACCATAGTAGCAGGGGTAGCAGGAGCCACACAGTCCAGCCAGAGCCTAGCAGGGGCAGCGTAGAGGCAGCAAGAGTCAGGCAGGGCTAACGCAGGTCCAATCAAGGCAGCGTAGGGTCAGTGTAAGCCCTTCAAGTGTGATGCAGGCCCTTACTGAGCAGCGTAGAGGCCGACGCAGGCCAATGAGGCTGATGTAGAGGGCTTCAGAGAAGTGTATTACTGTCATTTTTATTTCTCTATTGGGTGAACCAGTTTTGGTGCCCAGGATTGTTGTACTTAGATTCTGCATAATAATGAAAACCTCCGAGAGCTAGCTTCATCGGTTTTCCTGCATTGGGTTTTTTTCGGGGAAATTTATCCAGAAAATCTGTGTGTCACTTTCTCTATAACCATGTTATTCAGTATTTGATCTGTGTGTGGAGGTTACTAGCTGTATTTACTCTTTACTTCGCTAATTTATTGAATATTTCAAAAATTAACTTGTAACTTAATTCAAGTAGGAGAAGTAAATCAAGATATTGCAGTAGGGTTTCTTAGATTAAGAAATTCTCAAATTCCCTAGGTCTAGCCCCATTAGGTCACCTAGGGAAACAATTTTCCAGGAATATAGCTCGAGGAAAAATTCTATCTCCTATAGGCAGCTGTGTTGTTGGGTGCCCTCACTCTCCTCAGAACTTGGGCCAATTCCAACGGTGGAATCTCCGGATACCTCAAGCCCTAGCCCTAGGATCAAGTTTTTCCTAGGTGTTCCCAAGGATAGAACATAGTAGAATCAATTTGACCTATCAAACTAAAAACGCTTGTCTGATCCTTTCCCCTCACCTTGTCCAAGATAGAAACATCATTGGTTGCTAAGTGCCATCCCCAAACCTAGGCTGGATCCACTTGGCCCTATGTGGTCCCATTTGGTGTTAAAGGCCTTTCATCAAGGACCATTTGGGAATCCAAGTTCCCAAAGGATTTTAGGGATTGAAAACTTCCTTCATAAGTCTTATTCTTCTCCCTCAACCCTTTGATCCCCCTCCTCTCTCCCTAGAAGATAAATTCCCTTGCTTAAAAGGAAAGCAAGTCCCACTCTTTATTTTATCTTAGGGAAATGGTTTCGAGGGTCACATCCCACCTATTCATTGACATATAATCTACAAGTGACTTCCTAAACTATCGGGACTCCACCCATCGGGGAAAGTCCGTGAAGAGCAAGGAGCCTTAGATGTGGTGACAATGGGCTAAGCTGTTGGAAATACTGAGAGGGGGGGGGGGGTGAATAAGTATTCCTTTCAATTAGAGCATTAGTTAATCTTCAATTATTATCAGTTTTTGTAAAATGATAGCAGCAAACAAGAGGAACACAAATGCACATAGTTTTTAAGGTGGAAACCCACTCCGGGACAAAAACCACCTAATGCTTTTCTAATAATTCTTTAATATTCAACTCCAATTGAAAATAAAGCTCCAACTTCCTAGAATCTAGAAAAGCATTCTTCTCCATCTCCCACTAGATGGATGCTCCAATGCCCGAGATTCTTCAGCAGTCAACTGAACGGATGCCCCAACACCCAATGAGCTACAACTCACCCTAGCACCACCCTACCACCCTATAGAAGAGTAAATGAAGAATGGACTCCCATACTAGGGAAAATGGTCCACTTTACAATGATATAGAATGATACAGAAGAAGAATATACACTAGACCATAACACCAACTTTGACACATTCACCTAATGATGATCCTAGACCTCCCAACACTACCTCTTCAACCCTTGGCAGATAGACACTAGTACAATTTTTACAATAATGTATTTACAATGACTAAGTACAATGATACCTGTACAATGATTGTATGCAGTGCTGCCCACTTGAAGACTTCATATGATGAACTTCTTGCTACTGTTATGCACCTTTGTTGTTTCTCTTGTCATGCTACCCTCTGCTGCACCTTGCTTTGCTTTGCTACCGTAGAAAGTCTAGTCCTTCGCAACCCTTGACAACACATGATCTAGCTTTTTCTTGCCTTCTAGGAGCTTGATATTGAATCTGGTGTATCTCTGTTATTTAAAATCCTCAATATCTTATTTTCGGTTTTGTAGTAGTCCTCTGAGTCTTATTTCCAATGCCTCAGGTCTGACCCAATTTGGATTCTTCAAGAGAGAGTTATGCCCAATCTCTCACAATATCCTAATTATGGACTGTTTCAGCAGAGCGCACTTGTACGGCATGCCACGTGTCACTATTTCTTCATTTGGCTCTGAAATTGATAGAGCACAAACTATAGAATATTCGATATCTGAAAATTTTTATGTAATTCCAATCCGATACTCAGAGAGAGAGTTATGACGATTTTACCAAGGTCACTTCTTTGAGATGAATTTTAGGAGCCTGCAAAAACCCTGACTTCCACAGATCATATCTCCAAAAATATTGTGCACCTTGATCTGAAATTTTTACTGCAACTTCCTCAGGTTCGGCTTCTCTTTATTAAAATTTTAGCTTCTTAACCTTCGTAGAAAAAAAGTTATAGCAAAAATTCCACGATGACCTGTTTCAGATGGCTGAATCCCTTGCATAAGGAGGAAATGAAGATCACAATTTATATGAATGCTTAAGTTGAGAGGGGCTTCAACAAGTGAACCTAGGAGGAAATTTAGAAGATTAAAAAATAGTAATTATGAATTTTCAACGACCCATGCCCCAACCCCATGGGGTTTTAGCCCACTAACTGGGGGTACAAACTTCAAACATGAATATCTCTCAAACCATGAAGAATTACATGGCGTTCCATATATCAACAGAATCATCTAGACAAGTAGCAACCATAAAAATAATTATTGACCTAGAATATATTAATTTGGTAGGTCAAAATTCCCATGCCATATTGGGTTAGCCCCTGGTGCTGCTTGGGTTGACATCAATGACAACCACTGATCAACATACGCCTCCATCGTTTCCCTTGTCCTAGCAGTTGCCCTCTTAGGAACCCCTTTTAGGTCCACTACTAGTTTGAGTGGTAAAAATTTGTTCACAATTCCATTTGTGAAGAACTGTTAGGCATGCACAGTTTTTCCATACTACAACTCCAAGATGAGAAGTCCAGGGCTATGGAGGCTACCCCTCTTCTCAGTGAATCAATCCTCTACAATATAGTGAACTAGGGCTATTTGGTTGGCCCACTTGACTGTTACTTTAGTCCTTCAAATTCTTCACATCCTTAGGTCCTATACACTTTACCTTCTACCAATTTTTGTTGTCCTTCACCAGAACAAGGGTCAAGGCTCTTCTTTGACAATAACCTAACAACCCTCCAACTGTACTTGGAATACCATCAATCTTCCCAACCACAGTCAATTATTTTTACTGATCTAGGGCCGACAATATTTTCTTCATCTAGGGCTCTTCAAATCTGCCACCTAACAATGGTTTGAGTCCTCTCAAGATCATTGTTCTTGTGTATCGACAATTTTATCTTTGTTGTCCAATCTATGAACAAATATGAACTACTCCTCTTATCATACTTCTAAAAATCTGTAGATGACTTAACTAAGGTCAGAAATCAGCCACTAACAGTCCATTTAGTATTTTTTTATAGGCTTCTTTAGATATTTTTCTAAAACTCTATGGAAAATCCACCAAAATCAACTCTTTTGCATGTCAATCCATTCTTAATATGGCACAGTTCTTCTGCATGCTCAACCTTCTGCTCAGGTTCCACCATCCTTTGGATCTGTTGTCTCCACACATACTAAATCTACAAACCATCTTCTAGATCTATGGTCCATATTGTAGAAATAAACCTCACTTTAAGGGTCACAACCCGTCTTCTTCTACGAAAATTTGTCACAGTCTTAAGGGCATACCTTATGAACTAAACATGCTAGGAAATTGTCCTAGCTAGGGCATTATAGTTATGTACTTATAATTGTTGTAGAACAAACCCTATCCACACATATAAAAAACACAACCCTTGCCTCCATAAGAGACCCGACCTAGCTCATATGGATCCATATATTCTAGTCATTTCTTTGACTGAATCTTCACATGAACTTCAAATCTCAATGTCAACCCTCAAACTAGGATTAACTCAGTCAATATTACGCCTGCGTCGAGTTCTATTATGGCTCTAAATTACAGTGCAAGCCCTCTTCAATTTATGTTGGTCTTTATCACAAACCTTGCGGCCTACTAACCACCACAAGGAAAGATGGTATCAACCCTATCTTCTATTTCATGTAGAAAATATAACCTTCAATCTGATCTTGTAATGTACTAAAACAAGATACTGAATCCTTCCTACAATTTGTGGAAACAAAACACGACCATACAATAACATATAAGTAAGAGAAAGAAATTAGCAATCAAACAACACAAGATGTATCTGGGGAAGCAACTGCTCAAAACCCTCTATCTCTATTTTGTATTAAGTCAAGGGATCATGAAACAATACAATGCTTAATCTCTCTTGAGATTCTCCAGCACTCTGCCAATTGTCTCATTCTGATCTACGCAAAATCAGTCTAGTACTTAGCCAATTCTCAGCCTTCCTTTAGCCTGCCTTGCTCACGCAATTCCTATGGAATTATCTCCATATTAATTAGGAAAATAAATCTTCCTTGATTGCACAATCCATCATGGCATCCCAATGACTTTATAATTGCACATGGGAAATTTTCTATAAATACAACTGATATTTATGTTCCTCTGAATTGTGTTACAATAAGGACCAAGGGCCTTTTTATTATTTAAATAAGAGAAAACCCTAAACAACCAAAAACATAAATCGAGGAGATGTAACACCAAGAGTTTATGGGCCCTGTTGGGGTTAATTAGGTAGCCAACTTCTCAGGGTCGTAACTTGGTCATATGATATTCATTTGATGCACATGATACCACATTAGAAAGATCTCTCCGGGGACTACAACTCCTAATGCGATTTCCAAGAAATCGCCAAACCTTTCATGCCCAAAAAATGTCGTTTGGGCCCTCAAAATGGCTCTAGAAGTTTAGGACCCAAAAAACTGACAAAATTAGTAAATTGTGCTATAATTAAGTAAACTAAAAAACTGAAAGAGACAATGGCGAGGACCCAAGTGGAATAGGCGGGTGGCCACCGATATCCACCTCGATCATCTTAACTAGAATTTCTTGAGCTGACTCAGTCATCATGACTTAGTTAATTGACACAAGTTTTTATGAGATGAAATTACAATTTATTGTCCAATTTATTCAAGGGAAAAATAAATTAGACACCTCACAGTCCTCACTCCTGGTACATCAAAATTCCTCACTAGTGTGGGTGCATTTTTTTGTCCTTTCTAGTTGGAAATTTCACTGTTTCTTGTTACAAATTTCAACACTCCCTCTCAACAAGAAAGGAATTCAATATATCCCCATCCGGTACCTTTGGAATGTTCTGCATGCTACACTTCTCTAGTGTTGTTTGCACCTGCAAATATTGAAACTGAATAGCCTCTGAACAACTAAATCAGTATAATGTATCTTTCATCAAAGTCTTCTGACTGTTGTTAGTTATTGCACCTGTCTAGTACTGGATTCTCTGCACTGTTTTTGACATCTGCATCCGTGCCCTTTGAGCTATTGCTAACTCTGATTTGTGCTCCAGTATTTGACATATGTCACTCTGATTTCAGTCTTGTTGACATCTGAATACATCAATCTAACTGATCCTTACTACTACTGATGTACTGTGGACTCCTCGTAGCAAGGTTTGATCCATCAGAAAAACCATCTCAATGGACCTTGCCAAAATTTCTTATCTTGGGATTATGTCTACACATCACCACACCTTACACCTCGAGGTATGGATGCTCCCTCTTCCCATCTGGCTCGAAATTTCCCCCTCATGGAGACCTCTGCTTGAGTGTACGCTTCCACTCGGTCTCCTCTCTACTTCTCCAATTGTGGTAGCTACTATGTAACCTTCTGAGACTACTTCTCATGAGGCTGCATTTTGAGAGGTAATTTATGTTCCCTCTAAACCACCAAGTCTCTAACTTCTGCCTTTCTCCTCAAAGCTTTGCATGTATCTTGTACCTCAAGTGCATATAGGTTCTTGATTTGTGCATAGTGTAATTGTCCCGACGTTACAAAAAATTTCTAAAAAAGAGTTGATTTTAAATCGATGATATCTCCCTCATCCGAGCTCCGATTTGACCAATTTTTTTTTTCCATTTGGGTAGTTTTTCGCAAGGAATCAAAATATTCTTTTTTTTTTGAAAATTTTACACAAAAATATTCATATATTCTTTGCAAACTTGCCACTCAAAAAATTCAATCTCTGAAACCATGTAGAAAATCTAACCAACAAGATTCAATTTAATCTTGTAATCTACTAAAACAAGATACTGAATCCTTCCTACAATTTGTGGAAACAAAACACGATCGCACAATCACATATAAGTAAGAGAAAGAAATTATCAATCGCACAACATCATGATATATTTCAGGAAAGAAACTACTTGAAACCCCTCTATATCTATTGTGTATTAGGTCAAGGAATCATGAAACAATACAATGCTCAATCGCTCATGAGATTCTACAACACTCTGTCAATTGTCTCCCATTGATCTAGGAAAACTCAGTTTAGTACTTAGCCAATTCTGATCCTTACTTCAGCCTGCCTTGCTCATGAAATTCCTAGGGAATTAACTCCTTATTAATTAGGAAAATCAGTCATCCTTGATTGCACAATCCACCATGGCATCCCAATGAATTTATAATTTCACATGGGAAATTTTTTTTGAATACAACTGACAATTATGTTCCCTTTAACCTCTGATGTCTCAACTGGTTGTTCCTCGAAACTGACATGCATGCAAGTATTAATAGTGAATTATCAGTTATCTGATTGATCACTCATTGTGAATTAGATATAATTTAATTCATTAGACCTCTCAGTAGCTCATCACTCAGTTAGAACTAGTTAAACTGATTTTAACTCATTTAATTGAGTTAATTACACTTACACCCCAGTAATGCATCAACTTCAACAAGACCCCAAAAATATTAGAGTCCCTCTAGATGCCTCATCTTAGACCCTCAACTCGAATTTCTTGAGCTAACTCGGTCATCTTGACTTAATTAACTGACACAAGTTTTTATGAGATGAAATTACAATTTATTGTCCAATTTATTTAAGGGAAAAATAAATTAGATGCCTCACATTCCTCACTCCTGGTGCATAAAAATTCCTCACCAGTGTGGGTGCATTTTTTTTTGTCCTTTCAAGTTTCCAATATCACTATTTCTTGTTGCAAATTTCAACATTTCAGAATTTGATGCAACCTTCACACAAAGACACCATTGAAATCACATGCCCATATTCTCATGAGCAACCTCTCTTAAGCTCGATCTACAAGAAGAGAACCAACAATATGCCATCCTACTTTCTAGCACAAACCGACCATTAAGGTATGCAACATTCTTCTGAACCCTCACATGATGATCTTGCTCTTGGAGGATGATCATGAACTCCCTTTAGCAACCCTTACTTGGCCCTCGTACTCAACCTAATTTAGGACTACATCTCTCTTCGCCCCCTTGATGTGCCAGATAGTGGGAATACATGTCAAACATGCTAAGATGTGCCAAGTGATAAGGCATGCCAAGATGTGCAAGGGTGTGTCAATGTGTGTCAAGGACTATCAAGACAACAAAAGGGAGAAAAAAATTAAACTACAAGGAAATGAACACATAAGAGGGTTAATAAGTCATCATTTTCTCTTTTCCAAGAATGGTATGCTAGGCACACCAACACTAGGTATTCCTTTGTTGCTTCTCATCTACTTTCCAACAATTGATCATCACAAATAAATTTAATATTAAACCATTCCAAATAATATCAAGGCATCTCAATGTATTCCATACATGTTAAGACTTTCCAAGTGCCAACACGTGCCAAGCGCCAATATGTGTCAGGGAGTGTTATGCATGTTATGAAGTGGAAGGGAATGTTGAAGAGTGCTAAGGTGTGCTAGAGAGTGATAATGCATTTTGATGAGTGTTAAGGAGTACTAGGAAAAAAAATTAAGGGAGCACTAGGTAAAAATTCGTGGAAGTCAATTAATATGAGGAACGTGTGCTAGAGACTAGTGTTAATGATTGTTAGTTGTCATGCCAAGCAGGGCGTGACAATGTATGCTAAGAATTGGTAAGGCATGCTAGGGAATATCAAGGCATGTCAAGAATTCCCAAAGTGTGCTTGGGAGTTCCAGGGTGTGCTAATTATATCATGTGCCAATTAATGGTGCCAAGATATGCCAATACATGCTAGGTGCTAAGGATGAGGTGCAAGGTGCCAGGGTATGTCAATATGTGTCAAGGAAATGAAAGGAAGAACCAATAAGAGGGTTAATAAGTCATGACTTTATCTTTTTGAAAAGGGTAATGCTAGGCACACTAATAATAGGTCCTAATACATGCCAAGTGGCATTGCGTGCCAAGTGCTAATGTATGTCAATGCATTCAACCAAGGTGTTACAGGGAATGCTAGGGACTACATGCAGCATGCCAGCAAATGATGGGAGAGTTCCATGCTATGCTAGCGCATGCCACCATGTGCTTGGGCATCAGTGTCATCACAAGACGTTCTAGGTACAAATATGTTCCAAGACATGCGGCATGCTAAGAAATGTTAGTGTGTGCCAAAGCATCAATTTAAGGTGTGCCCAGATTGTTGAGGAGTGTTAGGTCTTTCTCATTAATAGAATTGTCAGAGCTTGATTATGTATTAAATAATATATTTCCTACACACAATAATGAAACTTTATCTAAAGGGAATTTCCTAGATAATAGACTTAATAGATATGAATCATGTGTTGACTCATAGGAAATCTCAATTCGACTAGTCATTACTTGAGGGAAATGATACACACTAATTACTTCTTAAAAAATTGACTGACTCTAACCACCATGGCCTTGGACATATTATAAAAAATACTCCATAATAATGGTCCCAAATCGTTATATTTTGACAAAAAATATATCAACAGGCACATAGCATCATCAAAAACTCATTGGAATGATCAATGATGACAAACATTTTTTGACCGTAACCAAAAGTAACAAAAAGAGCATTGGTGAGGGTCATTAAAAGTTCGTCGCTAGAAGTGTCACCAAAGAGAGAATTAGTAATGGGCCTTTAACGACCCTCACCAAAAGTGTGGTTGAAAATGTCTTTGGTGAAGGACCATAAAGGACCATTACAATATACACTTACAATGACGGTTTTTTAAGGACTGTCACCATATGTGACATTGCTGATGGACCTTAAAGGTCCATCACAAGAATGATCCTCACCAATGTGATTTTTTATTGTGGTTCCAGAGGCGACCAAGCGACTGAAAGAGGAGTGCACCCAATCCTTGTTCACTGGGAATCAAGTGCACTCAATCACCATTTTCTAGGGAGTTTTTGGTAGCTGCCCTGTAGAATAAGTAGAGCAGATCTAGAGCTAGGAAGATTTAGTCTATTCTAGTCTCGATTCCATTCTAAACTACTGTTGTGAGCTATTAAGTTTTTTTTTTTAATTCAGTTATTAAACTCTCAGAGATGTACGAAGTTATTCTTTTATGAAATGAGCAGACTGATTTCATTCAACTGATTTAAGTTTCAAAGGGCTAGGTTCATGCGTTAGGGCCAAATCCATGCGCCTCAGCTTCTCTGTTGTCACTATATTTTCCTTTCTGTCATTCGGATAGGTTTTCTTCTACCATTTAAGTTAGATCTGATTGCGATAATTTTATTTGTTGTATAGTTTTTGTGTTTTGGTTGTTTTAATTTCTTGTGCATAGTAAAATAGAGGAAAAACGCAAGAAACTGTTGTCAATTCTCCCCCCTTTCATATCTATAAATAGAGTTTGAGTAGGGTAGGCCTTCCCACAGGCAAAAAATTCTTTCTGTTTTAATTTTGGGAAGAATTTGTGTTACCAAGTCCAAGCCTTTCTTTCATTGTTTCATCCTACATTTATGTCTCTTTCTCGTGCATGAATCCACAGGTGTGTCTCACTTTTGAGCACTACTCTTATGCCTCCATTCCCCTCCTTTTATTCTCATCTTAACGATATACTTACCTTTTCTTTTCCTAACACACTTAAGCCCTTCAAATTATTATTTCTCTTTTTTTTTATCCATTCACGTCTGCCTTACTTTTTTTTATGAAAAACACATGAAAACCCATTCAAAACAACTAAAAACATGAGCTCCACCTTTTCTCCTCGAGTCTCTCACCATCGTATGTCTCAGTTCAAAAACCACAACATTTAGCTTTTACCTTTAAACACTTATCACTTATTCTTGGGATTGCGATATTGCGAAATCGCAAATTGCAGTTTACACCATTTAAACTTTTTGCATAACATTTACCGTTCATTCCGCTGATGCGATAACTCCACCACATCACTCGTCGCACTTCACACTTCATAGAACTTACGATATCTCAGATTTCAACTCGCAATCTTTACCATGTCACACTTCGTACTTCGCACAACTTAGTTTATTCTTGTCAATCCTTACCGCTTGTTATCACACTATAATTTAGAATAGTATCAACACTAAAGTATAAAGCACAACATCAAAACCACTTGAAGCCTAAGATCTAGACCTATTAGAATCAGAGAGGGATCTCTCTATTAGATTTAAATTTGTTTAAGCTTACTAACATTATGCTAGTTAAATCGATTATAAGGGTTGTTTTCTTGATTGTTATTGGTTGGATAGAAAGGATCTTTCCTAAACAGTTTCCATTGGGCTATGGAGTCAAGATAGGCTGGGTTTCCACATCAAATTTTAGAGTGAATGCAAGGTGAGCTAGTTGTGAATGCTGGTGTTTATAGCTGAGTGGAATTATGGGGTGAAGAAAAGTTCTTTCAGTAATGACTTAAGAGCAACTAAGATTTCTTAAATCATACGTCAGAAGAAAACATTGAAATTGTAAAGACAGTCAGAATTAAGGTACTCTGAAACAAAAAATCTTAATCTAACCTTCATTATTTACAAATAGAATTTTAAATGAAACACATGAAGAGATTACAGTGGGAAAAAATTAAACATGAATGATTAAAAACATCACCAGGACACTCAACACATGAATCTTGCATAATTCTCTCTTTATTGATGCTCCAGCATGGAAAGTACAAGTACTTGCAATGAAAAGTGTTTATAAAACCAGGGTCCAACCCTTGTTATAGAATGAAAAAATTGTATTTAAATTATTTGCACCATCTTGTCCTTATCGAAGGGGAAATCAATTCGTCTACTCTAACAGGAACTGAAAATGGGTTTGTGCGTGTCATGCATGGACACGTTGTGACTTTTTTTACACAGATGTCTGAAGTAGAAGTGGAAGTTTCCTATCATTGTAATGTCCCTCTATTAGATGACTGATGTTCTTATGGAGACATTATCTGATGTTGTGGCAGTTTTATGTGTTGGCAGATCTGATACACTGGATGCGCTGACACTGAAAATTCATTGAGCTCCTAGCTTCATCATTGAACTGAGTTGTCATCCTTCCTGGAGCCTGCATAGATTTTCCCAACTCTCTGGACTGGAGATCTTGGTCCTGTTCAGGTTTATGTAGACATAGTCAATCCGAGTGTACTTTGTGAATGTGGGTTTCAGCTAAAAAATGTGTTTCACCTCATGCTGTATGAAGACATCGTTGTTGATGAATTGATGACAAACAAGGGAAAAATCTTTTGTTCAGTGGCTCAATCCTGTTGAAAAACCTACTCACCCCAATCTACAGGTGATGGCATCTTTCTTCTAGCTGTGTGACCAGACTCTTCTTATTTAAAACCCTTTTAACTTCAAGAATGGAGGTTTTTCTATCAGCCACTTCCAGTTTCTCCAACTCATGGCAGCTCTTGTAATTCGATATGATGATCTTGTTTCCAGTTTGGGGCTTATCCCCAAGTTCCTCATTTTTTTTCACAATATCAACCTTCAGTACCTCAATTAGATCCCTTTGTTCAAAAATGATCTAAATTGAGGGCCACATATCATTTCTAGACTAAATTATATCCAACCATATAATTTATTTCACCCTTCCCATCATGCACCCGATTAAGGATTCCTTAAGAGACTTTTGTAAGCTCTCATTTAGTTTTTTGTTGATATGCAGCTCTATGGAATGGGAAGAATATTTCCCTTTGAGTTTCTCTAGTAGGCCATTGAGTTGATTCCGCAACCCTTTGATCTTTGTCGACTATAGAGACATGTTCTCCATCATGTTGGCTAGCTACTCAATACTTTCCCCTGGTGCTCCTGTGGATGTTGTAGATGTTGGGATCACTGTGAGAGGGACTGCGTGTACGGGGAGCATGGCCTTAGTTTCTTATTTTGCTGCTAAATTCACTACATCCCTTATTTATTTCTCTCTTTCTTTTATCATTTTACTCATCTTATCCTCCATTTTCTTGATATGCTCAGTTTGTTCAACAATTAATTGCATCATTTCTACATTCTGTGTTTTTGTTGTTTCTATATCCTTGGCCATAGGGTCTTCTTTCATTGGAATATTAAGCTGCCTCCTAAAGGAAGCTATGTCTGCATTATTCTACATCACAAGGGTTTAGGCCACTTATATGTTTGATGGATTGTACCTGAGTTGTATCACTAAATCCTCCAGAGTTTTTATCTTCGAATCTTTGGCATGGCGAAGACCTTTTCCAACTTTAATTGTGATTTTGTGTTGGACAAAGTCACCTGTAGTTCTGAGAGGCTCATCGATGTGTTAGTTAGGGTGGAGGAGATCATTTCCCAAGTATTCTTATGCATCTCCATCTGGTCTATTGGGTAGATGCTCTTTGCATTAAACTCAAAATATGTCTTCTTTTAGTCCGCTACAAATTTGGGCTGAGGAAATTGTGCTTCCAAGAATTCCATCCTCATTCTCGCCTTATCAGATTAAAAGGATGATAGGATTCTACTTTGGGATATGCTTGTTTGTTTCCAAAATTCATTGTATGTGTTTGTCTTGAGGACCTCATTCCTTCTCTTGGTATCGCTGAGCGTGTCATAGAAGTATTCCTCCCCTTCTTCTACAATGGAAGTAGATGTGGGAGTTTTCACATTCTGTTGTTGGAATGGGACCATGGTAAAGGATGTGGAGAAGATCAGGTGGCCACCTAATGAAGATGAACTTGGTGAATCCCCAATTGTGATGGCATTTTTCTGGTTTTTCTCATTTCCTTGGTCAAGGCCCATGCTGATCCTAGCTCTCTTCCTATATTTCATCCTGAACTCCCCAGCGGGGGAATCGATGTCCATGTCCTTTTGATCCTCCCCGGTCATCTTACTTCCTAATTCCTTTATAGGCTCCTTTCCTTTGTCACCTTGAACTCTTGCTGCTTTCCTCTCTTATGTAGTTGGTGTTTGGATTCTTGAAGTAGAAATGACTTTCTCTTCAACCTCCTTGAGTGTTTTTTCCACCCATTCTTGTTCGTTCATGTACTTCTCTATATCCAGTCTGTGGGTATGGGTGTAGGGTGTGGACTTGTTTTCCAACCTCTCCTTGGAGATGACCCCCATTGGATCATAGGATCGGGTGAAACTGAGTGTGAATTTCATCTCTTTTAGTATTTTATCTGCCTCTCCTCCTCCTACCCTATTGATGTAGATGAATGAGCTGATTTGGGATTTGATCACTAGTACATATGGTCAAAATTTTGACACTTTAGTTCCGACACTTTTGACATATTGTTGGAAATTTCCCGAATATTTCTCATTTTTTTTAATCCCGCCAACCAGCATCGCTCTAGTGACATTTTTGGAGTATCATCATAACAACAACATTTAGGAAAATTGTCAGAATACTAACGTTTCAAGAAAAAAATTCAAAATATCGATGTTTAGGAGACTTATGTCAGTCTTACGACGTGTAGGAGACATACGTCAGTCTTGCGATGTTTAGGGATACTGTTAAACCATTTTTTTGTCATCTAACCTATTGCTATTATATGGACCTAAGTAAACCATGTAAGACCAATTTTACCTTAAGTAAAATTTCTTTCACTATGAAAAATAACTTAGTAAACCACCTTTATTAAGTTGTTTATGGTCTAAATAGGAAACCATAAGGGAATTATTAAATAATCCACATTTGTTTGATTTTCATCAAGGAATAATTAGTTAAACATCAGTTTCATTAATATTCCTGGTCATATTTAACCCAAAAAAAAGAAAATTAATTAGATAAATTATTATTTATCTTATTATTTTCTAGGAATAATTATTTAAACCTTATTTAAATAATACTCCTTGTTAAATTTGACTAAATCACTCATAAATAATTAAATTAATAATTATTTATTTTATTATTACTCAACGACATCCTTAAAATAATAAATAAATCATTTATTTATTTATTATTTACAAATAAAGGGATTTGATCCAAGTCAATTTTTTTCCCTCCTACAAATATAATAAAATATTCCATAAAAGTTGGATCTAGAATTGGTTAATAATATTTTAATTATCGACCAATATCTAGACTAACTCAATATTTTGTTATAAATAGAAGGGGTTTCCCATTCACTCACTACCTTTTGTTTCCTCAAGATCACTCTGGATCTATAGTTTTGGTCTGAATTTGATCCACCATCATTGTCATATTTTGCTACTATTTTTCTTGTCAGCTCCTTTTGAGATCCATTTTTGTTTGGGTTTTCTACACTATCAAGAGAGAGGGATTTTAGATCATAAGTGCTAAGGACTTACAAGAACCCATGCCATTGAGGAAGGACTGGTAACATCGTTCTATGTTCTCCTCCTAGGTGTCATAAATACCAAAATTCTTTAAAACAATCTTGTCTTGTCTATTGGATGCATGGAGCAACTCTTGCTTTTATTTACTTCTTAATGTCTTTTAATGCATATATCTATATTTTTGCAGCATTTATCTTGGTCAATTAATTGCAGATCTAAAGATATTGACAACCATCTTTGGTGTTAGGGCTATTTCTTATGCGCAGCTAAAGTGAGCCTTTTTCGTACACTTGTGATTAAGATTCATACTAACATATTTTGTCGGTCTTGCAACGTTAAGGGTGAAACCGTCATAATACCGACGTTTAGGAGACATACGTTGGTATTGCAACATTTAGGGATACTATTGGTCTTGCATCATTTAGGGCCAAGTGTCGGTCTTGTGACTTTTAGGAGCCAAAATGTCTGTCTTACGAAGTTAATGGAAAACACATGGAAATTTAATTTTGCGGCTACTCTAAAATCTTAATCAACCTATTCAAATTTATTTTCCCGCTCCACCTTTTCGGTGCTAATTCTTCTTGTTCATTTTCTTAACAGAGAATATTCTCATATCTAGGGATGAAGTTGTTGCGCGCTTATGCTATTTTGATGCGGATGTTTAGTCGTACAGTCTTCATCAGCTAGAAGTTGCAGAGAAGTTGAGGAAAACCATTCTACCATGTTTCTTGTATAACTATAAAAATTTATCATTGGTTGACACACTGCCATACCTACTCTTGGGACACCAAAATGAGTAAAAATATCCTCAAAAATAAGATTAAATACAGATGCTTCAGTAGCAGAAAGTAATGGCTTGGCCTCTACCCATTTGGTAACATAATCAGTGCAAACTAATATATATTTCTTTTGTCTTGATGGAGGACTAATAGGTCCTACAAAATCTAAAGCCTATTTCTCAAAAGGTTCAATATGTACCTGAGGCTGCAATGTCATCTCACCTGAAGGAGAAGGTTTCCCTACCCTTTGGCAGTTGTCACACCTTTTGACATACTCTTTAGCATCTTTAAAAAGGGATGGCGAATAGTATCATAATTGAAGGACCTTATAAGCTATCCTTTTATCAACAAATTTTCTGCCACAAGGTTCATCATGACATGCCTTGAGGATCTCAGGCATCTCATCTTCTCGAACACATCTACTAATGATAAAATCTGGTTCTGTTTTGTATAACTCATTAGCAACCCATGACTATTTTTCACTATCATAAATGATCTTTCTTTTATCTCTTGCATTCATTATTGAAAGAAATTTCCCTGAAACTAGATAATTAGAAATATCAGCAAACCAAGGAATTTGAGTAGAAATTGCAGAAAGATATTCATCAGGGAATTGATCTTCAACTGGAGTATTATATTTGATGTTTTTGAGTCTAGATAGGAAATTAGCTACTGTATTTTGTTTCCCAGGCCTATCTAGAATGGTAATGTTGAATTCCTGTAAAAACAATAATCATCTTATGACGCTGCCATTAGTAATTGATTTTTTCATTAGATATTTAATTGCAGAGTGATCTGTGTGAACAAAAGTTTCATAGCCTGTTATATAGAGTCTGAATTTATTTATGGCATGAACAACAGCTAAGAACTCTTTTTCAGTTACAGTATAATTTAACTCTGAAGGAGTTAAATTTTTACTTGTATAGTAGATGGCATAAGGAATCGGGTCTTTTTGTCCCGATACTACTCCTAAAGCTGTATCTGAGGCATATGTTGAAATATGAAAAGGTAATTTCCAGTTAGGTCCCCTTAAAATAGGTGCTTCAGATATTTTTGTTTTCAGGGTCTCAAAGGCTAACTAGAAATCACGATTCCACTTGAATTCACAGTCCTTGGTAAGTAATTTGAAAAGTGGATATGCTATCTTAGAGAAGTTTTCTATAAACCTTCGATAATATCCTGTAAATCCTAACATCTTTTTGACAGCTTGGAATAGATAAGCTAGAGATGACTTCAGCTTTTGACTCATCAAATCTAATCCCATCCCCTGAAATGTGATGCCCCAAAACAATTCCTTCAATAAACATCATAAAACACTTCTCATGACTTAGTGAAAGATTTACTTCTTTACATCTTTTTAAAAAAAATTCCAAGTTTGCTAAGGCTTCTTCAAATGTGTTTCCATAGACTGTAAAATCATCCATATATACCTCTACACAATCATGTATTAGATCTGAAAAGATTCCTAGTACTGCCCTTTGAAATGTTGCAGGTGCATTGCATAGTCAAAAGGGCAATACTCGGTAAGCATAGGTACCCTAAGGACAGGTAAATGTGGTTTTGTCTTGATCTTCAAGTGCTACTTGAATTTGGTTATAACCACTAAACCCATCTAAAAATGAGAAGTACTTTTTGCTAGCTAATGTATCTAACACCTGATCTATGAAAGGTAGGGGAAAATGATCTTTAAGAGTAGCTTTGTTTAATTCCCGGTATTCAATACACACCCTCCATTTACCATTTTTCTTTGGCATAATTACCAAAGGAGAAACCCACTGAATATCTGAAATGCGATAGATAAAGTTTACATTTAACAATTTCTACAATTCTTCTTTAATAATCTCCCTAATATTTGGATTCATCCGTCTCTGAGGTTGTCTGATTGGTTTACAATTTTCCTCTATGTAGATGTGATGAGTGCAAGTCTTAGGGCTTATCCCTTTCATATTAGTGTACTCCCATGCATATGTAGAAGAATGTCTCTGTAATATCTTGAATAGCTTTTCTTGTTGATATTTCTCTAGGTTCTTGTCTATGTTTAAAGTTTTACCTAGAAATATCTCAATTGTAGAGCTACCAAATTTATTCATGGAATAAAGAGACATCTGTCTTGATGATAAAAACTCAATGTTGGATTTTTCTTGAAATTGTTCATGTTTGTATTCCGAAGAGGATTCAAAATTTTCTAAGGTATTTAGAATCTGACTATCTTCACTAATTTCTGAAATTGTGAAGAGAGGTTGTATGTTTTCTTCATCCTCAATCCATTGAGTATCATCTAATTCTGTAATTATTTTTGTTGGAGGATACAAGGTAAATTTCTTGGTTGAACTACCATAAGAGATGTACATATCACCGGATCTACAGCTAATGAAGGCATCAGATGTAGCTAACCAAGGTCTTCCTAATATAATAGGATGTCCTCCTAGATTATTCTTAGGAGTTAGGATCATAAAATCCACATGATACTCCCAAGAATCGAGGGACGCTGGAATGTATTCTATTACCCCATCAGGTTTAATCACATATCTGTCTGCTATTTGTAATAATGTGGGTGTAAAAATAATATTAGGAAGCTTTAGTTTATCCACAATTTGTGTACTCATGATATTGATTGCTGCTCCTAAATCAATAAGTTTGTTTTGGATCTCAGTTCCATTGATGTGTATTTTAACAAATGGATTTCCTGGGTCTAGATACTTTGGAATGGCAATCTTACCCATCATGATATTTGCTATTTTTCCTGCCAGTTGAATTTTATTTATCTCTTTGATTATTTTTCCTATTTTTTTCATGCTCAACTGCTTTATTGTTTTTGCTTAAATTGGAATTTCCTTGATAGCTTGTAATAATGGGATCTTAATACAAACATTTCTCAGCTCATCTAGGAAATCATAATTAGGCACCATAATTTGTTTTCCTACTCCCTTATCAATTTGTAATCTTTCTGGGAAGGGAGGTGTAGAGGTGGATGTTGATGGCTACTCTAATATAGGAGTTGAAACTATTGGTTCTTTTTGTTTTGATTTTTCAATGTTTGGGCCCTGAAAATATGTGTTCTCTTCAAAACTTTTATTTACCCGTAGAGAATCTTCCTCAGAATTGGTTTTCTCTTGTATGATTACAAAAGGTTTCTTCTTTTCAAGTAATCTTCCAGACCTAAGTTGAACATCATTAAGGTCTAAAGGAGTAATAAAATAGGTTGGAAACTGTTGCCCTTCTATCATGTATGTGTTCTGGGGATTTTTATTGTTGGTGTTTGGTATGGGTTGGGTAGGTAACTGATTTGTTTTCTGAGGATATGGTAATGGAAGTGGTGGATTTTGATGTTGTGGATTTTGAGGATTTTTTTGAGGAGAGAAATGTGGATATGGTGGATAGGATGGTGGATATTGATAGTAGTGAGAGTATCTTCCATAGGGATTTGTGCTCCTTGTGCCCAAGTTTGAGATTGATTTTGAAATTGGGGCCAAGGTTGCTGCCAAGAATTCCAATTTGGTGGGGGTTGATTATACAGCTAATCATGGAATCCTTGTGTTTGAAGTCCTTGCCAAGGCCTCCTAGAGACAAAAATGAGAGATTCTATGGAATTTGTAGGGGTTTCTTCTTGAAAGATAGCTTTAAGACCAGGAAGTGAAGGACAACTCTCGGTCTCATGCTTTTTTTAACAAATTACACAAGTCTCTACTACTTTTGCATCCAAAGGGCACTCTCTCAAGGCATGCTTCTTTCTACATTTGGGACAAAAGATTGCTAAGGCATCAGATTCAGATTTTTTCTTGATTTGTAACTTGAGTGTAACGTCTCTTCCCTCTACCCATAAATTTTTTTTTTTTTTTTCATTTAATTAAGGGCTTCTATTGGCCACAACTATTCAACTCTACCTTCAAATTTCGTCACATATGATCTGGTATGGAGTAGAGCTACTATTCCTCCTATTACTCTTGGGAGTATAGTTTACTGCTTATTTCCACTAATGGTTGTGACTGATGGTATATGCCCTTACTCTCCACAATCTCTATTATTTTTACCTATATATTTTACCACCTCTATTGTATGGTTGCCTTTACTCCCATGTTTTTCTATCTAGGCATATTGTAATTTATACCTATACTCTACCACATTTATATGGTCCTTACAAATGAAAATTTACTCATAAATATTTTGCACACCATTGTAGACTTATTAACTCTACGTTTCTATTCAAATAGCATTCTCTTATGTATTACTATGGTATTCGATGGGTTTTTCGTCTTGATGTGATCCCATTTCTTGTCACCTCATGATGGAATTGTGAATCCTTCACGGTCTAATCATATGGACCCTCCTGTCAAGGATAAGAATTTATTGTGAGTATGAATATCTCATTGTTTATGCTTTACGTATATAATTCTGAAGCTAAGTAATATGGAGGTAAGCATACGAAATTTTCCATTGCCTTCAATGTGTGTCGTTGACATGGTTACTAAGTGTGTAGCCACGTTAACTGGTGCACTTCTCCCCATCGCGCTATTCGTGACACCTTGTTGAATTTTCAGTTCATTACTTCCGCATACGTCCATGCTGGAGGTTATATGTGTTTATATATTCTTTGTGATATGCCACACCTGCATACGTTCTTAATACGTGGGACATATAATAAAATCGATGGTACTGTGGCGTGGATCTCATAGACCGACATTTACGTTTGGATTTACTGTGTATTAAATTCCAATTCCCAACTCAATCCATGGCTACACCGTGGATACAATGCCATGTGGACGGTGAAGATCCATCCTGATCGTTAGGGTTTCGTTGATTCTTGGATTGGGACATTTGTATAAATTCTCTGTGTTATTTGTTGAGTCGGCTCTTTCTCCTTTCATTCGCTCGACTTGCCTCCCGGTGGCGAAACTCTTCACCTTGGAGAACTGAGCGTAGCTTCACCCAGACTTCAACGTATCCATGCATTCTTCATATGATGGCTCAGGTATGACATTCCGGCACGGCTCTATTTTTAATTGTGAAACTCATGCTCTGTGTTTATAGTTTGCTATGGATTTTTCTTTCCTTAGAAATACGCTCGGTGACTCGAGCGAGAGATGAGGTTTTGATTAAAATAATTTCTTTCCCATTGTCTTGGTTTCAATTGAGTTTCATATTTGACAATTGGGCTAAACTCTGGTAGAGATTTGTTTCTCTATTCGAGTATGTCAATTGTTTTTAACTCCACATTTCTTATGCTCCCTCGTATGTCTTATTATGAATGAAGCTGGGAACTAATACTCTATTGTTTTGGACAGAAGTTTACCCCCTCCTCTACGTCCTTTGAGGGTTTCTCTGAGGTCATTCGTGTGGCGATAGACGGATTCTACTCTTCTCGAGCATTATTCTTCGAACCTTTTCCCGGCCTAGGTAAGTATCCAATTCAACTGTTCGTTCACAGAAGCCGTGGCTTCTTTATTCCCAGTTAAGACGCCTACCCTTCAAATTTTGGTTTTATTTATGTCATACCTCTATTTCTATGGCAGGTCGTTGAAGGAACAAGGTTCTCCCTCACCAGGTAACTATTTATTTCTTAGTTATCATTTCATTCCTAATAGAATTCTTCTTTGAAATTTCTCGACTTGTATTCTTATTGTTGTTTTCTTCTCTTACAGGTATTTCTGAATGCTGTCTTCCTTTCTCGTGAACTATGAAAGGCGTGGTTTCATTCGGCACTAATTTTAACGCTCTTGGAATTTTCAGGTCAAAACTCACCGAATGCTAGTCAGAAAGAAGCCAGTTCTCATCACATTGTTCTACAAAATTTGTTCAAACAGTTTAACATTTTTATTGATTTTTTTTTTTAAATTGTGACTATTAATAATTTTTCGTCTAGACGATGAACTTTCCTGTATATCAATTTCTGAAACATTATGATCGCACTGTAACGTCCTATTTCCACAATTGGCTGAAACATTTGAACATATTTATATATCTCTGTACAGGATATGTCTATTCCTCGTCTCTATTAATATGGACAACTCAGTAATATGTATATCATCTTAACTTACTTTCTGTTCCTTGTTCACATGATAGCAAATTTGACTATAAGTCTTATTAGGACAACATTTATCAAGTTGAAATCTCTCAGTAGAGGAGAATTTCCCATTGAAATTACAAGTGGGTTCTATGACTCCAACAGTGAATTCGCTTTATTCTTCTTAGCTTGGATTCCATTGTATAGTTACTTATGGCATTTTCTGCAATTATATATTTTCAAATTCTTATTTATTTAGCATAACACTTTCAGGATATGTGTTTTTTAGACTATACTTCTAAACATAATAACATTCTGATGAAGAATTTAACTGTTATCTTTCACAGCATTTACAGTTGCATGCATTATGTAGAAATTCACATCTTATTCTAGAATAATTATTCTACTTGGGCCATTCCTGTACAGGGAATGTTAGTCACACATTAGATATGTATATGGTTCTCATACTACAATTGTTTGCAGATTGGATAATCACAGTTAGCTAGATCTCTTCATTTTCTGAAATTGTATAAAGCATTAAAATCTATGCTCTTTCAAATCTGTTCTTACTGTAGCATGTAGCTTATAGATAGCCATGTCTTGCTATTTTTGAAGTCTACAGTTCTATACTTTACTCAGTAAATTTATTAATTTCCTTACTACTCACACAATTCAATTATCTCTAGTGTCCACTTGTTTTTATTCCTATGGTTAACAGAAGCAGATTAAAGTTACAAAATCCTGAATTATGAGGTACTATAAATCTCCAGCTTTAAACCAAAGGCTGGTTTAGAGCTCCTGGTTGATTTTTCCTCATTTTTCTAGTTCCTACAGCCATGCAGAACTGAGAGGGTTAAACCCCTCCTTAACTCTATAAATGTATGAAACACTACTAAAATTTAGAAAAAAAAATATACATAGGTAACTACAGTCTGTCACATCAAAATTAAATTTCAACTGTACATAATTACTGTGAGCATACCACTTGGGTAATTGACCGGTCCTCCCAACCGTAGATTCCCTCTGTCTCCAGAACTCACCTCCGAGCTGAGACCACCTCCAGAACAGACCAACCTCTCATCTATTCAGGAATAGCTTATTTAAGCTTTTTCTCCCCAAAGCATGTTTCTAATTCTGCGTCCAAAAGATCAGGATGCTTTTCTTCCTGTTTGCCTAGGCTTCCCTATTTAGGGACTTTTAAAGCTTCTTTCTACTTTTCCTAGTTTTTCCAGCTTTTTACGTCTTCCCAACTACTCTTCTCATCATTGGGGAATTTAGATTTTTCCTCAAAAATCTAAACTAGAAATAATTTCTTTCAAGGATTTTTGAAAGATTGTGGGGAAAGTATTTGCCTTTATCCATCCTCATGGATTTAGCAAGTGATCTCATAATTCTCATTTTGGTCAATCTGCATAGAATTGTTTTATTCATTTTCTCAAATTAAATATTTAATTAAATCCACAAAATACTTGTCCTTTGGGGTCCACTCCCCTTAGGATTAAATTTCAAATGTCTAGTTTTTGAAATTCAAACACATAAACTAGGGGTGTTACATATTCCCCCTCTAAAAGCAAACACCGTCCTTGGTGTTGGTATTTAACAACTAGAGTTCATTTTTCAAACAAAAATGGATATCTTTCCATCATTTCAGCTTCTCTTTCCCGGGTATCTTCTTCAGTAGTAAAGTGCTTCCACTGCACCTGTACTCTTGCTACTGTCCGATTCCTCAATTCAATTTCTTCCCGCTCCAATATTTGAAGCGGTTCTGGAAGGAAATCCCCTTCTGGTTCCACCTGTACCACATTCTAATCAACTATGTGAGAAGCATCATGAACATATCTTTTTAATAATGAAACATGAAACACATCATGAACTCTAACATGGGGTGGTAAGTCCAGCTTGTAAGCCACTGGTCCCACCCTTTCTAATACTTCAAAAGGACCACAGTATCTAGGAGCCAGTTTAGCACAACTTCCAGCATAAAGTGTGCTCTTTTTGGGTTTAATATGCAAATACACATGTTCTCCCACTTTAAATTCTCGATGTACCCTCTTCTTATCAGCATAGTTTTTCTGTCGATCTTGTGTAGTGTTGATGTTTCTTTGTATTTGTTTAAAAATCCTTTCCATCTCTTGTAAGGCATCTGGTCCCAACATTAGCTTATCCTCTGGCTGGCTCTAGCTCAAAGGAGTACGACACTTCCTTCCATAGAGTGCCTCAAACGGACTAATTTTGATGGAGGATTGATAGCTATTATTATAGGAAAATTCAGCTAAATGCAAGTAATCTTCCCACTTTGATGGCCTATCCATCACATACCTTCTCAACATATCCTCCAAAATCTGATTAGTTCTCTCTGTCTGACCGTCGGTCTGAGGGTGATAGGCAGTACTAAAATTCAACTTAGTGCCCATACCTCCAAATATACCTTTCCAAAATGCTGCTGTGAACTTAACATCTCTGTCTGAAACAATTACCTTTGGGACCCCGTGGAGCCTTACTATCTCTTTTAGAAACACATCTGCTATTTGGGTTTTCCCAAAAGTAGACTTTACAGGTATAAAGTGTGCAACTTTTGTTAAAGTGTCTACTACTACCATCACTTAATCGTGTTGGTATTTAGTTTTGGGTAGCCCTGTTATAAAATCTATAGAAATTGTGTCCCATTTCCCTCCTGCAATCGGTAAAGGATTTAGAAGACCAGCAGGATGCTGATGTTCAACTTTAACTAATTGACATTCCATGCATCTAGCTAAATATTCTGCCACAACTCTTTTCATTCCTAGCGAGAACAAATTATTTTTCAAAGATGTTAACATTTTATGATATCCAGGATGTCCTACATACGGCTGTTTGTGATATTCATCTAGAATCTCTATTTTCAAGGACTCCACATTGGGGATATATAATCTGTTTTTGTAGCAGATCAGTCCTTTTTGGTTTTCTATGTAATCACTCATCTCCTTCTTTAGTAGTTTCACCTGTAGTGTTTCATAATTTGGATCCTGTTCTGCTGCTTTTTTCACTAAATCTTCTAAGTCAAATTGGGCACTACGTCCAATGTTGTTTATATTTTGACAAGAATTTCTGCTCAAGGCATCAACAATTTTATTTTCTTTTCCTCTGATATGTTTTATGTCCATATCAAATTCACTCAGAAAAGACAGCCATCTGGCTTTTCTAGCATTCAAATCAGTTTGGGAAAAGAAATATTTGAGACTAATATAATCAGTCATCAATGTAAATTTTTTTCCAAGGAGATAGTGTCGCCACATCTTTAAGGCATGAATAACAGCAGCTAACTCCAAATCATAGGCACTATAGTTCTGTTCATGTGTCTTCATTTTCCTAGATTCATATGAAATAACTAAATTTTCCTGCAAAAGGACTCCTCCCAATCCCTCTCTACAGGCATCTGTACATACAACAAATTATTTATCAGGATCTGCAATTTTCAATATAGGGGCTGTGGTGAGTTTTAATTTCAATTGTTCAAAACAGTTCTGGCATTTTTCAGTCCACTCAAATTTTACACCCTTCCTTTGTAGTGAGGTTATGGGGTATGCTATGGCAGAAAATCTCTCCACAAATCTGCGATACTAACCTGCAATCCCCATGAATGATCTCACTGCTGAAACATCTGTTGGCACAGGCCATTATTTAATAGCCTTTATCTTTTCAAGATCAACAACCAGCCCTTGTTTAGAAATAATATGACCCAAGTATTGGATCTTATCCTTATAGAATTCACATTTACTGAATTTGGCATATAACTGGTTTTATTTCAAGGTTTGCAATACTATCTTCAAATGATGTTTGTGTTCTTCCTCACTTTTTGAGTAAACTAAAATATCATCTATGAACACAAGTACAAATTTGTCCAAGTACTTATTTAACACACTGTTCATTAAGCACATAAAGGTGGCAGGGGAATTTGTCAAACCAGAAGGTAGCTTGATGTTCTGCTTGTCGATTCTCCAAGGCTGCACTGATAGTGGGTATATTTCTTGCTAAGTCATTTACTGTAGTAGCTTCTCAACCTCTCATAATCATCTAAATGTTTCGGTGGGGACAGTCCCTCAAAATATGCGGTTCTCCACATCCCCAGCATTTCAAAGGTTCCCTCATTTTGACTGTACCTTCCTTTTTATTTCCTTCATCTAGTTGTTTGGAACCAATTTGAGACTGAGCTGTTTGGCTTTCTTTTGGTTTACTAAACTTTTTCCTCTGATGGTCCCTACCAAAATTACTTAACTAAGCTGGTTTCTGTTTCTTTCCTTTAATTTCACCTTTGTTTAGCCATCTTTTTCCATGCTCAGCCTTTCCCTTAAACTGTTGATAGCATAATATAGCCTTCCTCACTGCCTCATCCATAGTTTTTGGGTTATCAAACTCAATCTTCTCTTTGTATACAGCAGGCAAATAGTTCAGAAACCTTTGTACCTTTTCCTTCTCTTCCCTAATGTAAGGGACATATCTCAATAGATTTGTAAACTTAGTGAAAAACTCATCAATAGTAAGCTGTCCCAGTCTAAGCTCATGAAATTCATTTGCTTTATCATCATAGTAACATTCATTTAAGTAACGGTTTTTGAAATTAACCTGGAATTCTTCCCAGGTAATTGTGTTTTCATCAATGGAAAGAACCATTTTCGTCTTCTCCCACCACAAGGTAGCCTTACCTTGTAGCTGGTAAACAGCTAATCTGGCCTTCAGATTGCTTTCATATTCATAGACCTGGAAATACTTTATCATGTTCAGCAACCAGGCTTTAGCATCTTCCTCCTTCTCCCCATCATAGGAGGGAGGCTTGATCTTTCAAAATTCCCCTTGTAATTCCTTTTTCTATTTATACTGATTCCTAACAGCATCATCATCCTTAGACTCATCAGTCTTCCTCTTTCTAGAACCCTCGCCTTCTTGGCTATTCCGCGAAGTTAGTTCTCTGATGAGATTTTCCTGTTCCTCACTGGCTAATGACAATCTGTCATTCTAGCTTCTTAGTTCAGCCATTTCTCATTGCAAACTGTGCAACATAGCCATCACCGAAGCATTGGGATCTGGTGTATTATCTTCATCACGCAGATCGACATAAATTTGCTCACCTTCTGTCATTCCAGCACCACTGTACACTACACAACACAGATTAGTAAAATATATATTTTTTTTTTTTCAAGTAAATAATTTTTACAGTGAACACGCAGCAACAGTGAGCACAATGACAACAACCCAGTTTTATATAACTTGGGCTCTGATACCATTTGTAACGTCTCTTCCTTCTACTCGTAAATTTTTTTTTTTCATTTAATTCAGGGCTTATATTGGCCACAGCTATTCAACTCTACTTTCGAATTTCGTCACATATGATCTGGTATGGAGTAGAGCTACTATTCCTCCTATTACTCTTGGGAGTATAGTTTATTGCTTATTTCCACTAATGGTTGTGACTGATGGTATATACCCTTACTCTCCACCATCTCTATTAATTTTACCTATATATTTTACCACCTCTATTGTATGGTTGCCTTTACTCCCATGTTTGTCTATCTAGGCATATTGTAATTTATACCTATACTCTACCACATTTATATGGTCCTTACACATGAAAATTTAATCATAAATCTTTTTCACACCATTGTAGACTTACGAACTCTATGTTTATATTCAAATAGAACTCTCTTATGTATTACTATGGTATTCGATGGGTTTTTCGTCTTGATGTAATCCCATTTCTTGTCACCTCACGATGGAATTGCGAATCCTTCATGGTCTAATCATATGGACCCTCCTGCCAAGGATAAGAATTTATTGTGAGTATGAATAGCTCATCGTTTATGCTTTACGTATATAATTCTGAAGCTAATTAATATGGAGGTAAGCGTACGAAATTTTCCATTGCATTCAATGTGTCTCGTTGACATGGTTACTAAGTGTGTGGCCACGTTAATTGGTGCACTTCTCCCCGTCGTGCTATTCGTGACACCTTGTTGAATTTTCAGTTCATTACTTCCGCATACGTCCATGCTGGAGGTTATATGTGTTTATATATTCTTTTTGATATGCCACGCCTGCATACGTTCCTAATATGCTGGACATATAATAAACTCGATGGTACTATGGCGTGGATCTCATAGATCGACATTTACGTTTGGATTTACTGTGTATTAAATGCCAATTCCCAACTCAATCCGTGGCTACACCATGGATACAACGCCATGTGGACGATGAAGATCCATCCTGATCGTTAGGGTTTCGTTGATTCTTGGATTGGGACATTTGTATAAATTCTCTATGTTATTTGTTCAGTCGGTTCTTTCTCCTTTCATTCGCTCGACTTGCCTCTCGGTGGCGAAACTCTTCACCTTCGAGAACTGAGCATAGCTTCACCCAGACTTCAACGTATCCATGCATTCTTCGTATGATGGCTCAGGTATGACATTCCGGCATGGCTCTATTTTTAATTGTGAAACTCATGCTCTGTGTTTATAGTTTGCTATAGATTTTTCTTTCCTTAGAAATACGCTCGGTGACTCGAGCGAGAGCTGAGGTTTTGATTAAAATAATTTCTTTCCCATCGTCTTGGTTTCAGTTGAGTTTCATATTTGACAGTTGGGCTAACCACTCGTATAGATTTGTTTCTCTATTCGAGTATGTCGATTTTTGTTAATTCCACATTTCTTATGCTCCCTCGTATGTCTTATTATGAACAAAGCTGGGAACTAATAATCTATTGTTTTGGATAGAAGTTTAACCCCTCCCCTACGTCCTTCGAGGGTTACTCTGAGGTCATTCATGTGGCGATAGATAGATTTTACTCTTCTCGAGCATTCTTCTTCGAACCTTTTCCCGGCCTAGGTAACTATCCAATTCAACTGTTACTTCACAGAAGTCGTGGCTTCTTTATTCCCAGTTAATATGCCTACCGTTCAAATTTTTGTTTTATTTATGTCATACCTCTATTTCTATGGTAGGTCGTTGAAGGAACGAGGTTCTCCCTCGCCAGGTAACTATTTATTTCTTAGTTATCATTTCATTCCTAATAGAATTATTCTTTGAAATTTCTCGACTCGTATTATTATTGTTGGTTGTTTCTCTTACAGGTATTTCTAAATGCTATCTTCCTTTATCATGAACTATGAAAGGCATGGTTTCATTTGGCACTAATTTTAACGCTCTTGGCATTTTCAGGTTGGTACTCACCGAATGCTGGTCAGAAAGAAGCCAGTTCTCATCACATTTTTCTACAAAATTTGTTCAGACAGTTTAACATTTTTATTGAAAAGAAATTGTATACTGTGACTATTAATAATTTTTCGTCTAGACGATGAAATTTCCTGTATATCAATTTCTAGAACATTATGATAGCACTCTAACGTCCTATTTCCACAATTGGTTGCAACGTTTGAACATATTTATATATCTCTGTACATGATATGTCTATTCCTCGTCTCTATTAATATGGACAACTCAGTAAAATGTATATCATCTTAACTTACTTTCTGTTCCTTGTTCACATGATAGAAAATTTGACTATAAGTCTTATTAGGACAAAATTTATCAAGTTGAAATCTCTCAGTAGAGGAGAATTTCCCATTGAAAGTACAAGTGGGTTCTATGACTCCAACAGTGAATTCGCTTTATTCTTCTTAGCTTGGATTCCATTGTAATAGTTACTTATGGCATTTTCTGCAATTATATATTTTCAAATTCTTATTTATTTAGCATAACACTTTCAGTATATGTGTTGTTTAGACTATAATTCTAAACATAATAACATTTTGATGAAGAATTTAACTGTTATCTTTCACAACAATTAGAGTTGCATGCATTATGTAGAAATTCACATCTTATTCTAGAATAATTATTCTACTTGGGCCATTCCTGTACAAGGAATGTTAGTCACACATTAGATATGTATATGGTTCTCATACTACAATTGTTTGCAGATTGGATAATCACAGTTAGCTAGATCTCTTCATTTTCTGAAATTATATAAAGCATTAAAATTTATGCTCTTTCAAATCTATCCTTACTGTATCATGCAGCTTATAGATAGGCATGTATTGCTATTTTGCAAGTCTACAGTTATATACTTTACTCAGTAAATCTAATAATTTCCTTACTAATCACACATTTTAATTATCTCTAGTGTCCACTTGTTTTTATTCCTATGGTTAACAGAAGCAGATTAAAGTTACAAAATCCTGAATTATGAGGTACTATAAATCTCTAGATTTAAACCAAAGCATGGTTTAGATCTTCTAGATGATTTTTCCTCATTTTTCTAGTTCCTACAACCATGCAAAACTGAGAGGGTTAAACCCCTCCTTAACTCTGTAAATGTATGTAACACTATTAAAGTTCAGAAAACAAAATATAAATAGGTAACTACAGTCTGTCACATCAAAATTAAATTTCAACTGCACATAATTACTGTGAGCATACCACTTGGGTAATTGACCAGTCCTCCGAACCGTAGAGTCCCTCTGTCTCCAGAAATCACCCCCGAGCTGAGACCACCTCCAGAACATACCAACCTCTGATCTGTTCAGGAATATCTTATTTAAGCTTTTGCTCCCCAAAGCCTGTTTCTAATTCTGCGTCCAAAATATCAGGATGCTTTTCTTCCTGTTTGCCTAGGCTTCCCTATTTAGGGACTTTTAAAGCTGCTTTCTGCTTTTTCCAGATTTTCCAGATTTTTACCTCTTCCCAACTACTTTCCTCATCATTGGGGAATTTAGATTTTTCCTCAAAAATATAAATTAGAAATAATTTCTTTTAAGGATTTTTGAAAGATTGTGGGGAAAGCATTTTCCTTTATCCATCCTGATGGATTTAGCAAGTGATCTCATAATTCTCATTTTGGTCAATATGCACAGAATTATTTTATTCATTTTCTCAAATTAAATATTTAATTACATCCACAAAATACTTGTCCTTTGGGGTCCACTCCCCTTAGGATTAAAGTTCAAATGTCTAGTTTTTGAAATTGAAACACATACACTAGGGGTGTTACATTGAGGGTGTCTATTTTCTCACTAAGACTCCCAAAAATGTCAGATTTGAATTCATCAAGCATATTTCCTATTTCTTCCCTACATACTATCCCAGAAGCAGACTTACTTTCCCTTGCAAGAGCAGGGTCTCTTGGTCCTTTTACAGTTTTAGATTTCCCTCTTGAAAGGTTGATACATAATTCCGCTATTTCAGGTAATGTGAGCTGAGATATATCCCCTTTTCCCATAATATTAAGGATATCTAACCATTCATCCCTAATTTTCTTCAACAAGAGATATTTCAAAGTATCTTGGCCTAAGTTTTCCATTTTTTCCCTCTTGATGTTATAGTTAAACCTCTCCAACAAATCTTCCATATTTTCATCCCTTTTTTGTAGCATTTTAAATACTTCCTCCTTATGGTTGACTGGCATACAGTAATCCAAATACCTCTCTAGAAAAGCATGTTTCATGTCCTCCCATGTCCTAATAGAACTGTTGATCAAACTCATAAACCATTTTAATGCTGCTCCTTTCAATGTTGAAGGGAATAGTTTAAGTTTGTGGGCATCTTGTAAGTAATCATAGGTTATACATAGGACTTCAAATTCAAATAGGAAGGTTTCAGGATCTTCAATTTTGAGTCCATAAAAGTTTGGAAGGACAGAGGGTGAATTTTTTTTCATAGTTGCATTGGTTTCTTCATCTACTATAGGAAACCCAAAAGAGCTTCCCATTTCCCTTCTACCTCTTCCTCTGCCTCCTTCTTCACCTCTACCTCCTTCTCCCTCTGTACCTCTACCTCTTTCTCCTCTACCTCTACCTCTACCCCCTCCAAATAGTGTATGTTCTCCATTAAATACTCCTCCTCCCCCTTCTTCTACCATGGTTGATTCTCCTGTGGAAGTGGAAAAGTTTATGTCTCTAGCAGGGATTCTTGAATCTTCTTCTAGGAAAGATTCAGTGGATGAAGTGGAAGGTCTCTCTGATGGAATATCTGATCTTAAGTCTTCGTGAATTCTATGATTAATAAAGCATGGGATGTGGGTTTGAGTTGGAGGTGTGCTACCTCTTGGTCTTGGTGGAACAAGTGGTGTTTTAGGAATCAAGCTTATGCTTCTTATGAATCTACCCCTTGAGTCTCTTTCTATACGCATATCATTGTTTTTGGGAGTTAAGAAACAAGGCTACCTATTTACACTTCCCCGACAAGGGCGCCAAAATGTCTGCTCAACTTAGTGTTCCTAAATTGATGTTATAAATTGTCAACCAGGGCTAGTAAACTGTTGAAGTGAAGTGCACTATATGTGCCTAGGTATCTTCTTCCTACTTCGTTGTGTTTATTTTTTTATAGTGTTTTTGGTTTTGTGTTTTTTGTGCTAAGAGGAAAATAACTAAATTGTTTGCAAAGAGAAGTTATTGGTCACACTAAAACAGAGAAAAATATACTCTAAACTATGTATGGCATCTAAGAACAGAAAATGCTAATTCACCAATTGCAAAGCTTGACAAGGAAAGTAACTCATAACATTAACTCAGTCAAATTCATTTCATTAGAGGTATGTTGGAACAACTTGAGAAAAGGATAAGTTTGATGCAATGAGGTTCTTCTAAGTAAACAACAACTTACAACATCACAAAGAAAATCTCATCCATGGATAGAAATTTGTTGGAACACGTCGAGAAAAGATTATCTGCAACATAGTAAGGAACCCTATTCTAATTTAACTTATGACACTAAAATAAACCCATTCTGCAACTCAAAATGTTACTATTAAGCCTCATTCAAGGGTTAGAGTTCTCTTGGAATAGCTTTGGAAAAAGGCTGTTTGTAAAATTATGAGAAATTGCAGAACAGTCAAGACCTCAAAATTATATTACTAATTCTTGTTCATATGATAATAATGTGTTAGAAGAGACTAATAACAAGAGAATTTTGTAAATAATGAAGGCCTTTAAGTCGAATTTAACAGAACTAGAATACAACTAGCTAATAAAACTTGAAATGTAATGAATCAGAACTAAACTAATACGCAATTAGCCTTCGAAATAATACAACTCTGTCTCATTCAGTGTTAGTGATATTTTGGAACAATTCATGAGAACAAGATTGACTGCACTATTTGGTGTAAGTAAGCATAAAACATGAAGTTCAGAAAACTGCCAAAATTAAGAACGAAACAGAGCTAAAGTTACTTATCTAAAAAAATATGTACAAAGCCTTTAGGATAGTAGGGGCCCTCTACCACCGGATTGGCACACGAATCTCCTCAAGATTTATTCAGATCATGCATTCAAGTTGTACTTCTTTCATTAAAGGAAAACCTCTTCAAAACAGATTATTACAGTCTTGGACAACTTAACAACAAAACATCAACTAGCTAACTGTCTCTTGGTTGACCGAGTTATTTTTATAAGCAAAATACATAACTGTCATTGAGAATAAATAGGGATAGGTGTATTTTTAATCAAAATCAAATTATAACTCCTGTTTAGGCCTCGTACTTTGATGAAGACATCTGTAGAGTCCTTGTCCTAGTAGAAGTCTACTTCTTAGTTTTGGTTTTCTCCACGTGCATAACCAATTGCCGATTTTTTCTCAGACTTCGTAGAGGGCAAGGAATGATATAGGTGAGGTCTAGAATTCAAACATATGCATTTTTCCTTTAAGTGACACCTGTAACCTGTGTGAACATAAAGATAGCTGTAGAATATGCGACTAGCTACAAAATGGCTGCATTATGTAGCTAAGTCTAGTAAAAAATCACTACAACAACAAGACCACAAAAGTGTAGTAAGTCAGTTCTTGTATGCATTCTTAAAGTGACTTTAATCAATCCTATTGATCTTTTAAGCCTATAACTGATAAAGGAAAAATGAAATGAAGCGAAATTTGGTGAAAGAAAAAGACATCTTTGGGGCTCAACACCTACCTTTCCCAATCATGCGTTACCTCGATGCATGTATGAAGTAGGTTGGAAATAACATGATTGCTTCTCTTATTATAGCTGCAATTGGAGTCTCGTTTGTTATTTACTTCTCATCTGAACTGTCAGAAGGTCAAGAAATAGTGGAGCATCTCAGGCTTAGGAGAAATTTTAGCTTTCATCCAAACTCCCAAGCTATTGGAAGTTTGGCTTTGTTTGCTTCCCCTTTGCAAAAGACTCGTAAAATAGTAAATCATGGAGACAAAATTAGTAGTCTAGAAGTCGGGCATGGCAATAATATTAGTGTAGACAGTGATGGCTGCAAAAATGGTAAAAGTTAAACACAAAATGACAGTGGTGATAATTTGGTCTCTAGCAAAGGACAAATGGAGAGATATCTAGAGGATGTGGGGAAACAAATATCTCTACCAGTACATCAATATAAAAATATCTCAGAATTCGGTGAAGTAATCGACAAAAGGACGTATGGAAAATTATATTAAGTGACAAAGAACGAAACCCCACAAGTGCAGTGTGATATATATTAGGGGAAATGGGTTAGGGATGATTTGTATCCTATTTACCCTGCTAGAGAATGCCCTTATATGAGCAGTGTGTTTGACTGCAAAGGGATAATATTCTCAGATATAGTGATGAATTTATCATGCACTTGTGGTATTTTGATGCGGATGGTTATTCATATAGTGTTCATCAGCTAGAAGTTGCAGAGAAGTTGAAGAAAAACATTCTACCATCTTTAGGTAGTCATTATTTCTAATCCCCACAAGGTTGCAAATACATTTTCCATTAAGGGGTTTCTATGCTATTTGACAGACAATTTTTCATTGATTGGAATAGAGATATGCCTTATTTATTTTTTCTAGTGGCTAGGTTTAACTTATAGTGAATTTATCTCTTAACTGGTTCTTCTAGTGTTTGTTATTTATACATCCCACCTAACATTTGTTTCCAAGTGGTAATCCAAGGGAAAATATTCTCTCACATAGATATTAGTGGTAATTTTTGGTTCGGAGGGATATGATATAGGTTATAATAGACAATAGTAAGCAGAAAAAATATGATTCCATCCTCTGTCCTTTTCCCCTACAGAAGTCCATAACCAACTCCCAACACTGCTACTGAAACCTCTAACAACAAAAATACTACTGAAACCTCAATGTTAGAATGTTCATTGAGCTACCATAATGTGAATATTATTTTCCAGTAGTGGATATGGTTCATTCTGCTAAGGGGTTCAATAATTTCCTTGGACCTCTCCCTTTTAAAGAAGATACATCTATCATGTTCTTGGTTGCATCACATTTATTTGTATTTGATTTACATCTTAATTGTTTTATATGGTATTCGAAAGCCTTTAGTGATTTTTCTTGTAGTTATTCTCATTTCCTTTTGTAGAGTCCATATTTGCAACATGATTATGAGCCTTGCAATCTGTTCAACGCTTTTCCTCTTACTAGATTGCAGTCCTCTAAGTGTTGGCATATTTTCTAATGCTTGATATATATTAGTTTCTTAGCATTGCAATTAGTGGTTTGTCTTTAACAATTATGCACATTATGTATCCAAAATTGTTTACCTAATGAAAGCATATATCTTTGGACATTCAAATTCCACAGAAATACTATAAGATAATTATAGACCACAACAAATACAATTCATTATCAATATCCCTTTTCCCCTGTGTTTGTTAATTAGCATTATCTTTTATACCAATAACCACAAAATGCATTAGCACTGGTAAGAGGGAGTTGGTATTTCATCTAAAGAATACTTCAGAGAGGTATTGAACTTGTTGAGGTTGTTAGGGTTTCACACCTAGGTTGCTTGGGAGAAGTTCTTGAACCTTTGAAAGGGTTTTTGGCTATTTTATATAGTGCTGATCTATTCATTTAAGGACTATTTAGGTTGTGTCGGATGATTTTGGTGTTAGAGAGAGTGAAAATTTGGATGGAGCTTCCGATTTTGTTTCTTTGAAGCTTAGATTGCAAATACTTATGAAGCTTATTTTTAGGAGCATGTTAATAAAATGATTACAAAACCTATTGATCCAGCATAGTTGGTTGCTAATTGGAAGAAGGAAACACAATAGTTTTTGATTAAATTAAGGATCATTTCATCTCTTGCATTGTAGAGAATAAGACAAGGACATGTTTGGACTCTGGAGCTTTCATTGAGTTGTTTCAAAGCTTTTGTGTTTCTCAATAGGTGCTCCAAAAAAACCATCTTTTAGCAATTTGTATGAGCAAGAGAGATATAATGGTGAGCTATTTAATAGAATCATTGAGTTGAGAGATAACTTTTTTACCAATGGAACATAGGTGGAGGATAAGGAGTTTGTGCTCATTGTTTTGAATGGACTTGTTCCTTCCTAAATTCCCTTTGATTGCATTGTTTGTGCTCATGAGACCTTACCAAATTTTGCAAAGCTTTGGATTGATCTTCTGAAGGAAGAATTCATGTTACAACCTTGTTCAAAAAAACAAAGGGAAGTAGATGTGATTGGTCTCGTTGGGATCATGAAGAGGGGTAGAAAGAAAATATGCAAGGAGAAGAAAGTTACAACTATAGTAAAGAAGGACTTGAATAATGTGATGTGTTTCTCATGTCATGAGATGGGAAATTATGCTATCTAATGTCCATTTAAGAGGGGAAAAGTACCAAAATAGGTTGCAACTATGTTTGTAGCAAGTGTAGAGGAGGATGCCTCATAGTTTGAGATCATCTTTTACATGCCCTCTTATTATATTCTAACATTGTTCTTAGTATTGGATGGTACATGGAATGTGAAGCTTCGAGACATGACATATGACATGTCACTCTTATTCAGACTTTAGGAGAAATAGGAAGTCATCAGTGTGTAACTTAGTTATGTTACTACTTATCTTGTGAGAGGATTTGGCTACATTTTGTTAAAGATCCCTTTAGCGGATGTTTTTGAGTTGAGTGATGTTCTATTTGTTCTTGGATTTAAGAATAATATAATTTCACACCTCGTATGATAGATGTATAGTGGACAATTGAATTTGAGGGATAATAGTGCACCAATAGTAATTGTAGTCTAGTTAATTTGAGGATTTTGGCTAAAGTGGTGAGAGAGTGTGACCTTTATAAGTTACTTGTTGATCGAATGGAACTTATACATTTTAGTGGCTAGATGAGCCTTCTATTTTTAAGGTGGTTCATAAGCATATCGGAGAATCCATATCTTCAATGAGTGAAAGTATACTTCCTAGGAGATATGCTAGTCATATTGCATTGGTTTCCTCCATCTATGTTCCTTCCATTTGTTATGAGGAGGAGATATCTGGTGGTAATTTGATGGACAATGGTGTCAGGATTGATTCCATCATTGAAACTACTAGGATTATTATAGAGTACATGCATGGTTTTTTTGATTCTCTTAAATAGGAGTTCACCATGATGCTACTCTTTTAGGATTCTTTTGGGAGGAAGAAGTTGACCTAACTCTGGATGGTTATGTGAGGCTTGTTGGAGCTCCTTGGTGTGAGCTAGGGTTTTCATGGTTTTCTCTAGTTAGTTTTTTGGAAAGTTAGAGCACTGTATTATATTTTAGATGAGGATATGTGATATACATGAATTTCGTATTTTTATAGATAGATAGATATAGGAAGTTTTTAACCGTCTAAAATTGTCTTTATCGCAGATGTGATTTTCAGCTATATATTCTTCATGGTCTGGAAGTTTTGAGCACTTGTTTGACTTGTGTTAAGGATGAAATTGTTAAATTTTTCAACATTAATAGTAACTATGATGAGGCAGATTGTTGTTTCAATTCCTTTTTTTATAAAGTGAATTTTAGATCTGTTTTTTGCATGACAATATTGGCAAAGGCTGAAACTTGTTGGCACACCTTGGTATCTTTTTCGTTGAATTGCCTAGTAGGATTTGGGTTGTAAAGTGTTGAAATATTGTTCAATTTTGCTGTTGTATTTTTTAATATTTCATAATAGCCCTAGTGCTGAATTTTCATAAGGTAAAGGTTTGTGAAACCTTTTAGGAATTAGGTGAAATTTTCTGAGTTGCATTGATTTCCCTAGTGCAAAAAATTTCTACACAATTCATTCTCAATTAGCGAACTTGCTCAGTTACAAGAGCTCCTTGAAGGCTGCACAGTCGATCCTAATATAGTTTAATTTTGGTAAGCCATTATTATTATGTTGTAGAGCATCGCTCATCTTGGGTAGCTATTGACTATAAAATGGCCCTCTTTCTTCTTTCATTCTTTAGATAGAAAAATGTATTTAGTATAATTGGTTGTAGTACCTTTTAAAACAAGTGGTTTAGGGGAAGTGTTCTAAGACTCTATAGAGACTTGCAAGTCTTGTGTCTATAAAACAAATACTCAGGACCAAATTCACTAAAAATAATACATGTCAAGATTTGGCTGAAACTAGACAAAACTTGCCCAAAAATCCACAAATATTACACAACACTATGATTATTATTTTTCACATATTTCATGTATTTTGATTTTAGTTTTGTTGGGTTTTTCTAAGCCTTGAGTCAAGTCCCAAGCTGGTTGAGCTTTTGCAGAGTTTGAGTCTTGAAAAATTGGTCTAGGGTTAAAATCATGTTCTCTAATATTCAAGTGACATATCCATAAAGGTTATCCATCTATTATTTTCACACACTCCTCACAAACAACTTTGGAGGACAAAAGATGGATTCTCTTGCCAAATTTCATCAATTTGATTCTTTTTTCTATATCCATATGCATGTTTCTTCATCTTTCAAGCTATTATACTGCATACTCTGGACTATATTGGGGAAGTAGTATATCTTTTTTGTTTTAATGGAAAATTTCCAACATTTATTGCTTGGTTTTCCAGCTTTTTGAGGGAAAATATTTTCATAGGGTTTTGAACTCCAAGGGTGTGTATTTTGTACCTAACCGAAACATCCTTATAGGGTATTAGAATCTCTACATAAGCTATTTGCATGTTTTATCATGATTTTGTAATGATATTCAAGTACTGGGAAATTATGCTATCACATTCCAATATTTGTAAAAAAAACGCTTTTATGTAATAAGGGCGTTATCAATCTCATTAGTGACTTAATCTTAAACTAGGGTTTTTTCCTCTTTATTGGTATATATAGGGGTTTGCCTCTATCATGCGTAACTCTTATCATTTTTTCAATACAGTCAATCAATTATTGGTGTTTATGGAAGATGTTTTACTCTAGTACTCGACTTTGCATGTGCAATCCATTTTTGCGTGTTGAAGTGCCCCCTATTTTCCTTGCTTTTTTGGCTCTTTATTTTTGTTTCTTATTTTGGTTATCTCCATAGTTGCAATGGTAGTTCTCTTCAAGTACATGAATGTTGCACTAACTTGTGCGAGTCCTCCACATCCTACTTTCCCAATGTTTCCTTTTTTTGCTCCTTTGAAGTCAAAATTATCTTCCCTACATTTGGAGGTTGCCACTTCCCTTCATGGGAAATATATGCGTTGCTTGTACAATCTTGATGATTGGAAATAAAGGCTAGATGTGCTAAAAGGCTAACTGAGATGAATATATAATATAAAATCCATGTTTAATAGTGTGAAGCTCATATATGTAGTATCATAAGGGGACATGCTTCCCCAAGTGGGTGGTGCACCACCCATGTTTGCCACATTTTCAAGATGAGAAACTTTCCCAAGAAATGGTGGAAGTTTCCTTTTTGTGGGAAACTCTTGGGTATCCATCCTCCCAAAAGTGGGGAATTCTTGGTCTTCCTCGTGATTTTTTCCCATTGAGCTTACGTAATATACATTCTTAAAATAAAAGCACAAAATAAAAAGCTTAAAGTGTGCGAATATTTATTTCATGTTTTCATTCATGATGTTTGGGACTCACCATTGCTTCTCTCATATATACACCAATTTGGTTTTTGGCTTTGTTGTGAACCTAAAATTGAATATATATATATATATATATATATATATATATATATATATATATATATATATATATATATATATATATATATATATATAGGATCCCCTATGTTTGGGACCCCTATGTTCCCCATGTTGTTTCCTAAAATTTTGGGGATGGCTCCATGTCCCCCAGATTCTTTTCCCTGTTCCTACATCTGTTTGTTGCATAAACATGGTGAAACATTGCAGATGTGTGTATTATTGAAGCTTGACCTTCTGAAATCCAAACATTTTTCTAGAATATTATTCTTTATCCAAGATTTGCTAGATTACCACTAATATTTGTGCATTTGAAACCTAAAAAGGATTCTTGTATAACTTGGATGATTGCTACCCTTTTATGGTAGTATAATGTTATGAATTTTGTAAAAACCTGATGCACATCTCAAAACAACTCTTGCATGGAAAGAAAGAGAAAATAATGGTAAAATCACATTTACTGTATTGTAAGAAGATTATTATTAATATTGTTTGTAATGTTATTTTGCATCCTCCTATAGGTTATGGAAACAGTGTGTAGCTAGACTAGATGTTGGCATGTTCAATGCTATACTACGCCAGTCAGAAGATGATATGCCAACTGATCCCATATCACATCCGATAAGTGATCCAAGTGTACTTCCAATACCTTCTGGCAACCTCAGTTTTGGTGTTGGTGCACAACTAAAAAATGAAATAGGTTATCTTCATTGTTCGTTGATATTTTATGAATGCAATGTAAATTTTTTCAGTGAGATGTACCTATATCCTAGTTATATTTTAATTCGATATTTCTTTCCTTTTTCTAGACTTTATTATGGGTGTATGCCTTGCCTTTTTCCATATTCGCATTGTTTTTTCAGATCTTTATTCTTATTTTTTTTAATCACATTATAAAACTTAGGTTAATGAACCTGTAAATAAAGAGTTTATTATTATATAATCATATGATCTCAAGTATTCATCTCTAATGTTAAAGGCATTAGGACTGGTCTTCTCAAATACTTTCTTTCGATTAGAGATCTTGTCACTAGCCTTTTTTTAAATGTTTGTGTAGTTTGACCTTAGTCCTTCATGGGAAGTAGTTGCTGGGGATGAAATTTTAGAATTTCAAGTACAAATTGAATGAGAAGTCAGGAATTTGGAGGCCATATACCCATGCCCATATTCTATTCCACCAAGGTAGTTGCATTTTTTATGTTTTTAGGCCTTTTATGTTTTTAGGTTGGATAGCTATGAATGAAGTGTTCTATCAAACTTGCAATGAACTACTTGTAGCCCCATAGAGCCATTGGAGCCACAGGAGGACTGGTGTGATTCTGATACACCTACGAATTCCATTGAATCCCATAGAAGAAGATGAAATGGAGAGTTGAATGAAGTGCCTCCTTCGCAAGATTTTCAAGAGTTGGGTAGATGATGTTATTCATCTTAGTGCTATTTGTTTATTTGGTTATTAAGAAACAATGAAGACAAATTATTAAAATTTTAATATGATATACTGGCATAATACTAGATAATGACATCATCTAAAAAATTATCTATTCTCTACAGCATTACACTGAATTTGGGATAATTTTTCATTATATCCTAGTTGTGGAGTACAACTAAAGCACAATGAAGACCTACATGATCTAAGATTCATAACAAAAGTCCATCCAAGCATGTTCTAGTGGCAAGTGTGAACATGGAAACATAGATGAACAGGTTCAAAAACTGGTGGAATCAATACATGTGCTAATGCAGTTCTCATTACATGTGCTAATGAAGTTCTCATTCTTCATTTTGATGAGTGAAGAAAAATCTACAACACTCATGAGAAGGAATATGTAGCAGATCATGAGTTCTCACAAAGACAGTGAAAATCACTGGAAATCATTCTATAACATAATACATGAAACCTAAATATTCTGTCATAGTTCCATCATTTTGATCATTCTTATGTTTTGTGGTATAGTAAATGGAAAAATATTATCGCTAAAAATCACAAATCCTTGCTAAAGAAAACTACTTCAGATTTGGTTCCTTACCAAAAATACAATAATGTGGGAAAATGCGACTGGGTCTACAAGACCAGGGTCACATCAGATGATGTTATCAAGGGAACACAAATAAAAGCACCTGAAGAAGCCTTTTGACATTTATGATCCATACAGTAATCCGCAAGCACATGAATTAATGTATTTATTCCGACATCTAGAATGGGCAGTCCATGACTATCCCTCCAAGAGTGGAGAGGAATGGATTGGTGACCCTAGAACCTGAGAGCTATATCATAGAGGTCACTCCAGCCGATACTTCTATTAAGTAATTCCTCTGTTTTATTGTACCAGTAGGTTTTATATGAATTAATCACTGTTATTGCTTACCACCACTTAATTAAGTCCACTTTTATTAGCTAGTTACATGTTGGCTTCTATTTTTTTCTTAAAGCATATCCAAGTTAAATGCTCTATATTTGAATTATAAATGATTTGATGAGTGTGGTGTTACAGGATCAAGGGACGAAACCCGCAAGAAGAATATGGTCTCCGATTAATGTTGTCACTAAAATATATGTGACTGACAAGGTTGAAACCACAAAATGGATTGTTAGTGACTTTGATGTTGTTATTCCAGTGGAAAATAAAGACTAAGAATCATTCAACATCATGAAGATGAGGCATTCTGTAGTATAGCTTTCATTATGAAATAATTGTATATCCACGTTTGACACACAAAGCACAAAGGCATGGAAAAATTGTGGCTATACTTTAGTCATTGGTAATATGAGGCAAAGTAGTGCCACCGTCACATAGTGATTATAGTCAAAGTAGTATTTGGTTGAATGCATGTATTTTCTTTTCCTTGAAATTCCTGCAATTGTGTTTTCCTTTTGGCTTTGTTCCATTGAAACATAAACTATTCAGGTCATGCCCGAAGATATCATGGTGAAAGAAGGGTTCCCATTAGCATGATCAGTGTTTCAGTAGATGGATCATCATTACTTCGAATTAGTTAGTTTTGATTTCAAAAGTGCTTATAGAGCTTATATGTTCTATGCCTTTGCCTTCCGATTGGACTAAATGACTTGTATGTATTGTAAATTTTCTCCATATATTATCCTTGTTGTAGTATCTAGCCCTTCATAACGTAAGAATGTTTGAAAGACCCCTGCGGCAATGTCACTCAAAAGGGCTAGTTGCCCGTTTTTTTTTGAAATATATTCAGCCTGATCTCCTATTTATTACACAACATAAGGAGGCCAATTGTGTAGTTGGTAAATTGATTATAGAATCCTTGTCTCACTCGGCCACGTTGTTATTACTATAGCAGAGCTATCATTCAAAAGTGGATGTGTCTTCCCTCACATCCCAACTCTATCCATTAAGAGGTGGATTCCTTGCGGTGTACTCTAGGTAAGCAGTGTAGATTTGTTGAACTTATTGGCATCTGTCAAATAAAGTTGTCAGATGTGCATTTGCTAGTTGATTTTAGCATATAACCTTACCGAATTGATGTTGTGATTAAAGGCTTTGGATTTCCTATGGATGGAATATAATGGTGGCTTTCAAATAGATATTCTAGTTCGTAATATATGGTCACAAGTTTATCAATTGAAAGGTATTTTAGATGTGTCGACTGCATGTGCTGAACCTTGCGGCAATCTCACTCACAGGGGCCAGTTCCTTGTTTTTTTCCATATACGTTTTGTTCCATCGGTATTCTGATGATGCTATCCACTTAAAACCATCGAAAGAGTGAAAAAAACATGCACATGTAGAACCATCAGACTTGTGACGAAAATTTGTAAACGTGGTTTCTCGTAAAGTCGGTCTATTGACATTTACATTCTTTTTTAAATGTTTTGTTCCGTCTGACTAGCAACGCTTGTGTTCGTCGGAAGTCCGACGATTAATGAAACATCGATGCAGCATCAGAATAGTGATGGTTGTTTTTTTAGGAAGAGAGACGATTCATGAAATGTCAGAAGAGCGAGGAAAAAATTAGAACGTTGGAATTGCGACACCAACAAAAAACTTCGGAGATAGCATCGCTTTAACGATGTTTAAGTAAAGTGTCGGAAGTATGAATTTAGGAGAGACCATTTTTTGCCCCACCTCAAAGTGTCGCTCTTATGATGCCTGGGTATTGCAAGGGAAATGTTTTGGCCGTCAGAAATTGGGGAAAATGTGCTAGTGGATCCTAAATTGTGACTTCTTTTTGGCCATAACAAAATGCACCTCATCGGCATCTATCATTTGCCTGATATAATGAAGGGAAAATATCCTCATGGGGAGGTATTTTGGTATTCTATAGGGGGGAAATTCACTACAATAAACCCTAACCTTCATGTAGTTCTGGTAGAGATACCAGTCTGTTGTCCTGACCTACTCTGCCAACTACATCACTTTCTTAATTTCCTCACTGACCCTGGGCTTTGTGGTGTTGTGGAATGCACTGATTGCTGGATGAACAAATAGGTCTACAAAGCTCTTGTGTGAATAGTCTTCCCACTCTTTTCTCAATAGATTTTTCCAAAAAATGATAGATTGGGCTTGAGAGTCTTCACCTCGATTTGTCATGTCGAATTCGAACATGATGGATTGAAAATAGGTAAACATGTACACTAACATAGACGTTTATTTGAACACCCCCTATGTTATAAAATTAAATAACTAGTCGTGGATTGCATAAAAAAGGAGCTGAGCATAGTTTAACATAACATTGGGCTTGGCTTTGATAGAGAGGATAGACAAGAAACTGATTATGACTTCATCTATCCACTAATCATTATGATAACCTAACAAATAAGTCAAGGTGGTGACAATGTGCTGGGTCCTTTATCGGATGGTGGATGATGAATATGGGGGATTTATTGTAGGCATTGGTGCATTGGGGCCCATGAAAAGCTCCATGGTTTTGGCTCTACTTGAAAAATCCAATCCCTTGTACAAGACCTATAAGGGCTTCATATGAAAAAGGGAGAATGTTGTCAACAATGGGGGCCTATAACATCTCTTGAATAGATGGGGTATTTACATGAAACAAAATCTCTCCTACAGAGTTATGTATGGCTCTTTTCTTAATGTCATAGCAAGACTGACATTTCCTAATCAGTTTAGGGAAGTTATGGGTTTTAGGGAAGATGCAATGTGGGAGCCTGGTATTCCACAGGCTAGTACCATCTACTTCATCAAGGAGTTTATCTTCGAGTCAACAGTATACCTCGAACATTTCGAGGCCTGACTCTGTCTCGTGGAACTTATAATCAGTGTTAGCCAAGGGAATATGATCCAAGTCTACCTGGGGGTAGACCATGGGATTGAAAGGCTGATGATCTGTCTTAGGAGTCATGATTCACTTTTTCACTCTTTGTTTCACCTGCAATGGAGAATGGGCTGAAAGAGAAGGGAGAAATGGTATGAATTGATACTAGGGAAGGGGTAAGACAGAAGGGGATTGGGATCAGAAATTAAAAAGTGGAAGCGAGACTGTAACCAGGCTTACCGAAAATAGGTTTTTCCTTCTTTGAAGTTAAATTTACCCTTCATCTAAGGTATCTGGTCATGATATCTTCTTGCAGATGTCTATGAATATCACAACCTATGGAAATTATGTAGTAACAACAATGTAAACTTTGGCGCCATGGTGAATTCAGGTTTTAGCACATGGTTGGAGGGTAACCGTTGAGTTGGGACGGGTCCATTGGATAATGTCTCGACCATTAATGTTGCAATGGTGCTATTTGTGGGAGGGGATGTGAAGGGGCAGAGTGGGCAGGTTATGGAAGACGTGGCATGACGACATTGGCAATGGTCACATTCGACAGCAGTTTGGGGGATGAGAGAAACAACTTTTTTGGCGGGGGCTCAGGTTGTAAGTGGTAATAGGGAGGAGGGGTGCGAAATTGTGGGAGTGTGATAAATGGAGGAGGGGGCAGTAATGGATACCACCCATTTTGAACCCCCCCCCATTAACTTCTGACAGCTAAAGGGGGGCCAAAATGAATTGAGGGTTGTCGATGGCAACGTGACGGGCGGAGATGAAGGGTAATGCGAGAGGTGTTTAGCATTGACATGATGGGTGACGAGATAGTGGGCTCGGGTCCAGGGATGAGCGTCTGGGGGAATGTGTTACATGGAGGGGAGGTGGGACTCGACGGCCATTGAAAATCGCACGTCAGAGGATTTAGTAATGAAAGGTAGATGGTAGACCTTAGCTCCTCCAAAATGTGAAATGTGGAGAGAGGGAGGTGACATGGAGAGAACTGGCCCACAGTTATTGCAAATCACACATCGGAGGGTTTAGGTATGAGCGGTAGGGGTAAAATATAAATCTTGCGAAGTGAAAAGCGAGATGAGGTGGAGTGACGCAAAAGGAAGGTGGGAATGGACAGTAGCTGATAGATCGCAACTTTTAATTTTTAGTTATAAACATGAAGGAAAACTCTCACAGACGTGAAGTGTGAAGTGCAGGGAGGAGGTGAGTGACGTGGAGGGAAGGTGGGACCAGACCACAACCCACATATAGAAAATTTTAAGTTGTAGTTATAAGCGCGGATGCAAATTCTCATAGACATGAAGTGTGAAGTGTGGGGAGGAGGTGAGTGATGTGGCAAGTGAAATTTGGACTGACTACATCGCAAATCACAAATATTAAGTTTATGTTATAAGCACCGAGGGTTAAACTTTAAAACTTGCAAAGTATGGGGATAGTGGAAGCGAGGTGGCAAGGAACATGGGACTGCCCACAACCTGTGGATCACAAACTTTACCATTCTCTTTTAGCATTTTCCTTTCACACTAGTGAAGTGTGATTTGTGGTGGGGGGGGAGGGGCGGTGGGGGGGGGGGGGGGTAAGTGACGCAACAGGGAACGTGGGACCGCCTGCAACCCATGGATCGTGAACTTTACGAATTTATTTAGCACTATCCCTTTGAACCTACGATGTGAAATTTTGTTCTTGGTGGGACTTGCACAACACTTCATATGAAATAGACTTCCCCTAATAGGATTTTGAAGCCACCATTTCATTTTTTCCTTTCGTTTCTTCCTCCTCTACATATCTACCTACCTTGAACTACTCATCTAACTTTTTTTCTTCCTTTGTACGGTGCATTTAGACTTGCAGACCCTAAAAATTTTCTTCTAACATTCTAACCTAACACCTATCCCTTATTTCTCCTATTGGTCGATATTAAGTTGTTGAACCAATATCATTTTCTAGCTATCGACTGATAAGCCAAGGTTAAAGAGTTTGAAAAATATTTATTTTCTAACCTATCGACATAAATTGGAAATTGTCCAATCATGATTAAACTATATGATTGGACAAACCTATCTAAAGAGTAGTGTAATTTTAACTTGCAACACTTTCAGTTTTATTTCTTTTTTTGGGGTTTTTCTTTCTTTTTTCCTTTTTTTTCCCTCTTTTCTTTCTTTTCTCTTTTCTCTATTTTTATATCCTCTTTTATTTATTTCTATTTTTTTCCATTTTAATTTTGAAAATACTTTCAATAATGAAAACCTTGCATGAAATATGAAGTATCCATTCACCTTGAGATCCTATAATTTATAGGGTACTAACACCGCTATCCATTTAACCTTGCAAAGTTGTGATTACGACATCACACATCGCAACTTTTGTCCTCCATCTTAATCCGCCATCGCACTTTTAAATTCTTTCCACTCCAAAGTCATATCTCTTGCTATATCAAGGTTTTATAATGGTTTAACTCCCTCTTTCCACTTCCAAACCTCGTTTCATGTGTTAAACCCCCCCATTAACCTCTTTTAGCACTTTTCTTCCCTCCAAGCTGCAAATTAACTCTTTTTAATTAGAATTAAGTCATGGATAGCCTAGTTGCATGAATAGAAGCATGGTAGATATATCATAGGATAATTAGGATGTATTTAGCCATTTGTCGAAGTTAAGTGTGGTTTAGGATTAGTTTCCTTTCTGCTATCTGTTTTTTGCATATTAAATTTTTTTACTTCCTGTCATTTCTTTTCAGAAATTTAATTTAGTTTCTTACAGTCATTTGCTTCCTGTACATTAAATTGGTTCCATTTCTATGATTTCCGTTCTGCAATTTAGTTTATTTTCATTGAAGTTTGACAGACTTCACCGAGAACCCCTAGAAGTATCACCCTTTTGTAAAGCAGAAGAGGATGACATGAATAGAATGCATCTGCTATGTATATAGCAATATTACCTCAAAGTTTGTACGAACCCGAGGTTGCTAAAATAAAGTAGGGCAACCCGTGGGATTTTCAGCATTTTTGGTACAATACCATGGCTCACCAACAAGTATCTGGAAAGAAACTAGAAAAGGAAGCATAGTGCTTGCCTTGTCTAGGTAAAAAAATATTAAGCGGGAATCAGAGGGGTCGATTGTGCCTAAGGCAGAAAGTAAGTCATTCCACTATGTTGGGCATGATTGAAGGATTTTCAATGTTGAAAATGATGCTGGAGATTGAGCCAAGTCATCCACTATACTATAGCTATGAGAATATTTGGAATGATGTCCTACATGGTTGGTTGGTCCTTTTAGAGTTCTTGGAAGATTCTCAATAGGTACTTTGGAGATAGTTGATAGTGTGTTATGACTCATACTTGTAACTGATGGGTTGGTATCTGGGAGAGTTTCATAGTTCCTATTCTATATTTGGAAGAAAAATTCTTCTCGAGCCATGTATATTTCACGGATGTTCCCTCTGGTGTCACTTTGGGGTGGTTTTTGTTGTTGGGTATTAACCACTCATTGGTGTGGGAAATTTTCTTGCATTACCATAGAATTCTAGGTAGGTACCCCTTGTGTTCGGTTTACCTGAAGTTTTTTTTAGTCAGGGAGTTCAGACAATGCTGAGTGTAATACCCATACTCACCACATATGACACAAGAGCGATTTTTCCTTAGATTTTGTATCTTGTTATTCCCTTTGGAGTTACTACTTTATTCCTTGTTTTGATTTAGGTTGGGGTTTCCCCCATCCTAAGACCATTGGGGGAATTATTAAATACTTTCGCCCTGTCCATGATCTCCATATTTCTTGTTCCTTGGAATTTTATTTGCAACATTTGGAGGATTATTGCTATTCTCCTTATCATAATATTGTAATTTTTGAGCCTGAGATGGTTGCACAAGATTCACGAGTGCATTATTTTGCATCGGGGGTGGATTTTGTGCAAGAAAATGGGATTATTGGTTCTCTTTTCCTTGATTGGTGTATGGTTGCTAGGGTGGCTCTCTTATATCAACATTCCTAGTTGAGTATTGGTTCCCTTGCAGGGGGGATATGAACCTCCATGATTTTGATGATATGGCATCGCCTTGTTCATCACGTTCTATAGAGGTGCAGGGTGACTTTGGTGGTACCCAGGTTGTGATACGTTCTGAGTAGAATTGTAAGAGCATCCTAGGTATTGATAATTGTTGCTTGGTTGAACTTGGGCTAAGGACCCTATTTGAATGTGCTGGTTCAAGCGAGAGGCTTGGGGAATGTTACCCTATGGTGTACCCTAATGGATATTACGTTGACTCCTCAGAGTGGTAGATATCCTTTGACCTCGAGGGGTTGTCGAAGGAGTTGAGTGTGGTGACCCTGTTAGGGTTTCCACTGGTGTTGTGGTTGGTGACCCTTGGAGGTTTCCAATCAAATATTCCTTGATGAAGTATGTTTTGATAATGGTGGCAGTGTGACGTCCTCTGTTCCTGAATGGCTGGAGGGTTGGCACTCCTCCATTTAATGTGGGGAAGTTTAAGAAACACCTAGATCAATGGTGTCCTGTTGGGCCCCTATGATGTTGATTAGTGCGTCCTTTTTGTATTTTTGGAGGTAGGATGAATCCTATCAAAGAAAAAAACAATCACATGCATAAAACAAAGAAAAAAATGAAAAGGTGATTTTTCTCTTTAAATTTACACTATGTGATCAATCAAGCAAAAATTGAGGTTTTGTTTGTTTTGCATGTGATACGAACAACCTATATAGACCTACTCATCCTTACACTCTCAATGTAACTGTGCCTTGCAAAGATATCTTTTGATGGGTGTTGGGGCCAATGTCCCAAAAGAACTGGCGATTCCTTCTACTACTTGAAGAATCAACCAAGGTAATGGTATGAGGATCGAGTGTTGCCTGCAATGTGACCTATAGGAAAGGATGTTCTAGTTTTGGCTACTAAAGTACCATCATCCCATGCGAGAATTTAAGTATTTAGATTCCAGGTAATCAGTTGCCAATACTGAGCACTAGATGGGTGAGGTAGCCCCAAAGAGCACTACATGCACTGGGGCTAAGCTGAACCCCCTTTGAAACATGTCTCTGTAATGCTCGACTATTCATTTCATGGGTGTATAGATGAGTTTAAAGCTACATAAAATGTCAACATATATGTTTCAAAATGTATTATGAACACAGTGGTTTATTGGATACCTACCCCCGATGTTCCTAACCTGAACTATAATTTCTTCTGTGGCCCTTGTGGGGAGAATTTAGTGAGTTCAGTTAATGATTATTTTTAGAGTCTGATTTTTTCTTAGTGTGTGCTTTAGTGAAGTAACTGTAAGAAGAGAAAAAAGGTCCCAAAACACTGAATGCCTTATGGTTCAATGCTTACCGATGCTTTGTGTGTGATTTGGAGTGAACAATCAAAAGTGTTATGAGATGTGGATATGCGATAATCCTTTACAATCCTTCTTTAATTACCCTATGTGTGATCGTTCCTTGAAAAAATCAAAATGAAGGGCAGATGATGGGCCGCTTACACCTTGCCTAATTATACTATTTTTGTGCTATAGGGAGATGGCGAATTGTCTTAGGAAAGCATTCAGATGCGTACCTAGGCTCACTGAGAGGTGCAAGGGTAAAAGACATTACTTACTTTCTCTGTTTAGAGTTTGATATTAGTCCCAAATGTTAATGCAGAATTGAAATAATATAATGCAAAAAGTTGACAAAATGGAACTAGCAAAAGATATGTGGATATATGTGCCACTTACTCTTTTCTAATTAAGCTACGTGTTTTGTATATTTTATCAGCAAATAATTTGTTCAGAAAAAATATGTGGATTCAAGGCCGCATACTTGTTCCCTATTTAAACTATGTGTAATTTGCGAAATAAAATACTAAAATTAAAACTACCTAGTTGCTAAGCTAATTTGATGTTAAACATAGCACCTAAGTGTCCTAATAGTAGTGAAATACAGAGACAAAGTGATGGAAAATTATTAGGGGTTTCCAATCACCTTAAAAATGGGAATAAATAGACAATTCTTTTCTTGTTGGCCTACCACGTAGGTTATCTCCCAACACGCCCAGAGCGCGCCCCTATCAGAGCAAGGAGCACGTTATCGGGCGGAATGAAGAAACATTGCCTTCTCTACTACGAAATTTTTTTCACTAAGTGTGATTGGAGATGCAAAGAGAATGTATGGGTGGTTTGCAACAAAATGAGCAAGAAGAACGACCTACAACAACAACCATTAACTCAAAAAGAAAAATGACTGATGAATTAGATAAAAAGGACAAGAATCCAAACTACCAGAAATATGCTATACCTGAATTCATATGTTGTGAAGGAAATCATAATAATAGAAAATATAATGAAAGAGTTCGTCAAATAGTGCCGACCTACTTTAATGCCCTTGGAAACGATTTATTATGTTATAATTAGAAAGAAAAAAATTGTGGTAAGTGGATTTGTTACAAATGGTATCAAAGCCCATGTTAAAACACTGGGCATATATGTGTCCTCACATAGGAAATTAAAAATCCAAAATTTTGCAGCTGTAAATTTATTTAAATTGAAAAAATTTTGCACTAATTTAATTTCTATGTACAGTGAATTAGTGCAGAAAATTACAATTCACAGTATGAGAAACGTAGGAGATATATACATAGATATGGGTGGTGAGGGAAATCCACTAGATCAAAATGCTCAACTGTTGGATATGTTCAGCGAGATGCAACAAAATTGGTTCATCTTAGAACCAAAAATGAAATATTATTGCAAGCTAGTGAAGAGCAAGAGAGGTTGATTAAGGAATTAACCTAAAGGTTTAGTCAGGAAAGTGAAGACCCTCGAAGAAAGGGAAAATAAGTTGAAACCAACTCATAAGGGCTTGAGGATGGTGAAGTAGTTGGACATCTGTCCAGAAAGAAAAAGGAATTGCAAGGAGAATTCTAAAAAATTAAACCACCCACTTGTGATGGTGAAAAGGAGGAAGATGAAGAAGCTTGGCTTCTAAATATGGTAAAATACTTTCATTTCTATGAATATGGAAGTAACCTGAAAGCCAGATTGGCTATTTACCAACTACAGGGTAAGGCTACCTTGTGGTGGGAAGAAACCAAAATGGTACATGTACTAGATGAGGACACCGTGACTTGGGAAGAATTCCAAACTAAATTTAAATATAAATATCTGAATGAGAGATACTATGATGAAGAATCCATAGAGTTTCATGAGCTAAGATTGGGACAACTCACTATAGATGAGTTTGTTACCAAATTCACTACCTTGATTTTATATGTACTGTATGTTAGAGAAGAGAAGGCCAAGGTACAAATTTTTTTAAACTGGCTACCTACTATATACAAGGAGAGAATAGAATTTGATAATCCCAAGACAATGGATGAAGTTGTGCATATAGCAAGACTATGTAATCATCAATTCAAATTCAGAAATTATTAGCTCAAAAATTTGTAGAGCAAAGAAAAAGGGAAAGGTGAGTCTAGTGTAAAAAGAGTAAAACCAGCATACTTGGAAAACTTTGGGAAAAATCATTAAAGGAAGAAGTTTAACAAAACTAGAGAAAATCAACCAGCCCAATCACAAACTGGATCTAAACAGATGGATGTAACGAGCAAGAAAGAAGGGATTGTAAAAATGAAAGAGCCATTAATGTGCTAGGGTTGTGGAGAACCTCATCTATTACGTAATTTTCCTCATCGAATAGTTCAAAATATGGAAGTTTTGAGAGAGGAAACTATTGTAAATGACGTTTCTAGAAACATTCCATGAATCAATGCTGCACTAGAGGATCACCAAGTTGAACACCAATCAACCATGGTCGAAATTGAAGGTATGATTTTTTAACAAAATGTTTCTATTTTGATAGATCCAGGAGAAAACTTAAGTTATATAAGTCCTCAGATGCCAGAAAAGTGAAAATTAAAATCAGAAAAAATTGAGCAAGCCTAGTTAGTTCAATTAGCTACTAGAACAAAAAGAAAAGTGACCCATAAATTACCAAAGATTGTTGTCAGTTTAAATGGGTATGAAACTTAAATGAATTTAAATATTTTACCTCTAGCTTCCTATGATGTGTTAGTGGGAATGGAATCGTTATAAAAGCAGAAAGGAATAGGTAATAGCTTAGATAAAACAGTTCACTGTGTCGATGGTGAGGAAAAACTAGTGATAGTAAAAGGAAAACCTAGACCAATAATAATAAGACAGATTTCAACATTATAGTTAAAGAGGACAGGAAGGAAAGTTTTTCAAGTGTACGTTGTGCAAGTGGAGGAATTAGGACAAAAAATTGAAAAGGAAGCTGTAGAAAATTTACCAGTAATTAGAAAATTCAAAGATGTATTTCGAAATGAAATTCATCATTTACCCCCTAAAAAAGAAATTGAATTTTCAATTGAATTGGTACTCAGAGCGACACTTGTCTCTAGAGCACCCTACCGAATGAGTACTCCTCAGTTGTTAGAATTAAAATTGCAACTACAAGAGTTATTGGACAGAGGTTATATCAGGCCAAGTGTGTCTCCATGGGGAGCACATTTATTTTTTGTTAAAAAGAAATATGGCACATTCAGGATGTGTATCGAACTACAGAAAACTTAATAAATTGACTATAAAGAATAGATATCCTCTAACCAGAATAGATGAATTATTTGATCAAGTGAGAGGAGCTACTATCTTTTCAAATATTGATTTAAGAATGCGCTATCACCAACTAAGAATTAAATATGAAGACATCAACAAGACTACATTCAGGACTAGATACATACACTATGAATTTGTAGTTTTACCTTTTGTGTTGACTAATGCACCTGCTACATTCATGTGTCTAATGAACAATGTGTTACATAAGTATCTAGACAAATTTGTTTTGGTGTTTATTTATGACATTCTAGTATATTCCAAGAATGAAGAAGAACATAATGAACATCTCAGAATTATCTTACAATCACATAGAGAACATAAGTTATATGCCAAAATTATTAAATGTGAATTTTATAAAGATAAAATTCAATATTTGGGTCATGTAATTTCAGAGGAAGGATTGGCACTAGACCCAGAGAAGATACAAGATATTATGATTGGCCTGTACCTACTAATGTTTCAGCCATAAGATCATGCATGGGTATCGCTGGATACTACAGGAGATTTGCAGAGGGATTTTTTTCCTTATCTTATCCTATTACATCTCTATAGAAAAATGGAGTTAAGTTTGAGTGAGAAAAATGTCAACATAGTTTTGAATAGTTAAAACTTAAACTAACAACTGCTCCTATTTTTAATATTGTTGATCCAAAAAATGTATTTGTAGTGTGTCCAGATGCTTGTGCTGAAGGATTAAGAGGGGTATTATTACAAGAAAACCCAGTCATAGCCTATGAGTCAAGAAAATTAAAGAGACATGAATAGAACTACATTGTATATGACTTAGAGTAAGCTTCTCTAATAAATTCTTTGAAGATGTGGAGACATTATCTGTTAGGAAAGAAGTTTGTACTTATGACAGATCACATAAGATTGAAATACTTTTTTACACAACCTGATTTAAATGCTAGACAAGCTAGATGGTTATCTTTCCTTAGTGAATTTGACATGGAAATCAAACATATTAAATGAAAGGAAAATGAGGTTGCAGATGCTTTGAGTAGGAATGCTCATCAAATTTTCTATAGTACTAGAAGTAGTGTGAAATTTGACATAGAATGATTAATACAAGAAGTGGTGACTCAAGATTCAAACTATGAAAAACTCCAAGAAAAATTGCAAAAGGATGAAATATTGGGATATACTGAAAACAAGAAAGGGTTGATTTATTATAAAAATAGATTGTATGTTCCAAATGTGAGCTCATTGAAACATGAAATTTTAGAGGAGTATCATAAAAGACCCTATACAGGACACCTGGGTTGTCAAAAACTGATTTCAACATTGATAAAGAATATGTTTCGGCCTGGTATGGAGAAAGATGTGGTTAATTACTTAGCTAGAGGTTTGGAATGTCAATAGGTAAAATTAGAACATCAACATCTAGCATGATTGTTGAATCCTTTACCTATTCCAGAATAGAAGTGGGAAACAGTTTCCATAAATTTTATTACTGGTTTTCCTAGAACTAAATATCAACATGATTCTATAATGGTTGTTGTAGACACATTGACTAAAGACGCACACTTTTTACCAGTACAATCTACTTTTGGTACAACTGAAGTAGCTATTGTATTTATGAAAGAGATTGAAAAGTTATGCGATATTCGTAAAACGATTATATCAGACAGAGACACAAAGTTTACTTCATCTTTTTGGAAGACTCTGTTTGGAGGAATGGGTACCAAAGTGAACTTTAGTACTACTTATGATCCCCAAATAGATGGAAAAACTGAAAGGATGAACCAGATTCTAGAAGACATGTTACGAGTGTATGTTATGGATGGACCTAAATTATGGGAAGAATTTCTAGATCTAGAAGAATTTTGATATAATAATAGTTATCAAGCCTCAATAAAGATGAGTCCTTTTGAAGCATTGTATGGAAGAAAGTGCCACACACCTCTTAATTAGATTCAACCAGAGGATGAGTTAATTCTTGGACTGGACGCATTGCGAGAGATGGAAGAACTATGAAGAGGATTTAACAAAATATTAAGATAGCTCAAGACAGACAAAAGAGCTATGCTGAAAAAAAGAGAATTCATAAAGAATTCAAAGTGGGAGAGAATGCTTACTTGAGGACTAAGCCCAAAAACAATACTTTATATACGAGTAGCTGCACTAAATTAGCACCACGCTACTGTGGACCATTTAAATTTCTAGAAAGGGTGGGGCCAATAACATATAAATTGGCTCTACCTAGTCACATTAAGGTTTACAATGTTTTTGATGTTTCCTTAGTGAAAAATTATTTACATGATCCTACTCATGTAATTGATTGGAATGTGATACAGGTGGAACGTGAAGGGGAATTTATTCTAGAGCCCCTTCATATACTGGCACATGAAGAAATCGAGCTATGAAATAGGACAGTAGCTAGGGTGAAAGGGAAGTGGAGGTACTTTTCTCCTGAAGATGCTACTTGGGAGTGAGAAGAAGAAATGAAGGAAAAATATCCATCATTGTTTGCAAAGTGAATTAATATTTTGCAACATCAAGGATAGTGTTTTTTTTTAGATGGGGAATATTTAATATCCTAATTTAACTGCTTTTATTAGACAGTTTAACAATCCTAAGGGTTGAGTGGACCTAAAGGAAAAAAAATTATTGTGGACCTATTTTATTCTTTTAAATTTAATAAATGTGGAATTTGAATTATTGTGCAAACTAGAGTATAAATGGAGACCGAGATTTCAAATTAATGAGGATGGATAAGATTCCAAATAATTTTCTATATTCTCCAAAAATCCTTGGAGAAAATAAATTAAATTTAAAATATTACAGTGGAGATAAAAAACTAAAAATATACCTCAGTAAAGTGGAAAGTTACTGGGAAGAGGTGAAAGAAAACTAGAAAGAGGAAAAAGATAGTTTTAAAGTACTTTTGTGGAAAAAACAAAAGGAAATCCTAATCAAAAAGGAAAACAACATCCTAATTAACTGGGCGTAGTTATGGAAACATGCTGAAGGGAAAGAAAGCTTAAATACACCATTCCTAGGTAGGAAAGAGGTTGTCTACACCTTGGAGGAATTGGTCTCTATTCGGGGGGAGCTGTGGAGAGAAAGCTCAAGGTTGGGTGGCAAATAGTCTTACCAAAATTGGTATGCACAAGTAATTCAATTCTATATTATGAATTTTAGTATTGCAGAAAGTTTAAGATTATATATTGGTATGGAATTATGATTTAATTATAGTATATGGAAGTGTGTAAGAGAGTTAATCTTATACATGATTAATTTATGTATAAAAATTATTTAGACAATCTGATGTATTTAACAGACAACAAGTATAGAAATTATAGTTGATCTGTATGGTTGCATAGATAATTAGAAACTTATAAACCAACTCTCAGAATGTCTAAACCCCAGTAACAAGTTTAGATTTGAGGTTAGCTATAAACCTTCTTACTATAAATACATAAACTATAGATAAATACTTGAGAAAGAGGTTAAACTGAGTTTATTTATCAGTGGTGCAAATATAACATCAACTAGGAAATTTATAAATAAAGAGTAAAATTCTTTCTCTTGGTAAACATGAATATGTGATTTCCAAATAAGATCTAATACAGTAATATAACTAGAAGATTGTGGATATACATACAAATCATGGCATTACATCAGAAATGTCACAAAGGTCAAAATAGAATAAAGTACATGCAGAAAAGTAAACATAACTCAAATTTCTGAGAATAAGTATAATGTATTATACTACAATAAATTTAGGCATGATATTATTCTGTACAAAAATTACAACTTTATTCTATCATAAATTATAGACAGAGTCCATGGTCCAAACTAAATAATTAGAATAGAATAATGAATTTGAATTTAGTTCAAAATTCAAGAGGATGAATTCTTTAAAGAAATATGGACCAAACTATATAGAAGAAACCAAATTTTAATGTCAATGAATGGCATACCAAATTGTCAAAAAACTTACATAATTATAATTTAACTATAAGAATGTGCAGGAAATGAAATGGAGTGCCTACACATACAATTATACATATGAATTAATTGGTCTACAATAGTCGTTAAATTTAATTAAAGAAATGAATACATAAATAGGTTAATATGGTAGTTAAATATGGAAATATTACCTTACTTTTATTTAATATATATTCATAATAAGCCAACATATAATTATCAGGAAAATGATTAAGTGCAAGAATGAAATGACACAGAAGAGAAAGAGGAGATTAATGTGACGATATGGAAAATGATTACTTGAAATCTCTTCAACGGAGTGCTCATCAAACTCTGAAGAACTGGGTAAAAATCATTGTTCCTGTACAATTTATGATTTTTATTAAAAACAAGGAAATTAATAAAAATACTATTATTTACAATTAGATATATAAATGTAGAGATGAGAAATTCATACAGATTATAAATCTGTAACACAGTAGTATTAATTACATATAACATAAATCAAAAGAAAGGAAATCGGCATTAACATGAGAATGTATGAAGATCAAAAAAGAAAATGAAATTCAGAGACCCGTCTTGGAAAAGAGAGTTTCTGAGTAAAAAAAAAAAAATCAATTCAGAGATATAAGGATTAATGCAAACTAACTTGGTTAAGTTCCAAAAAATGAATTATATCGAAGTGCTATGTAAATTTCAATTGGAAATTATGAGTTTATTATGATTGTCGACAATCATTATGGTGGAGAGAAATCGAACTTGATTTGAAACCAACATGTAAATATCATTAACGAGAAAATGGAACAATAGTATACAGGGAGATTCATAATACTCGAAATGAAAACCAATGAGGTATATTGGGATTATTAAAATGGTCAACATGAATATAGACTCATCATATTTAATTTGGGGAAAAATATAAATTGCATAATGAATTTTTATCCTCCATGAGAAAAACCAAAACTTTAAAATAAAAAGAAATCATGTTCATTCAACTGTATGGAACGAACTGAGAGGAAATTAAATTTCACCGAGATTATGAAAAAACCTCATTATTCTATGCTTGAATAATCTATTGAGGAAAACCACAAATATGAAATTAATGTACAAAGAATGTTATGGTGGAGTTACATCAGGGCTATGCCAACGCAATAATGAAGACATAAATATTGTAAACAATACCCAAAGTTGCAGAGATAAATTAATTAAAATGGAGATTTACTACACCGTAATCATGTACAATAAAAAAGGATAACATTGGGTAAATATGTTACAAGTAAATTATTCATAAGGAATACAAAATACAATAGTCCATAATACATTTCTAAAGGATGAAAATTCTTACCTTATACTCGCAGAGGGAAATTACCTCACAGTTGGCTAAAAAGTGGAGGGGGAATAGTTTATCACCCTTAAATAAAATGTAAATTGCTACAAATAAAACAAAAATTATTGATGCAGAGAATATAATCTCTAAGAAAATGGATTGCAATTTTAAATAAAATAAATAGAACAGAGGCATATTTTGGAAAAGTGTTAATAATAAAATCATACTTTAGGTTACATTACCTGAAGAAGACGCGAATGAAATTGAGGATGAAACCTTATTGTCAAAGCTAGAATGTGTGCATGGTGATTATCAAAAATTTGGATGGACGACATGGAAAAATTCGAAAAAGAGGGTTTGATGAAAAATCAGAGCCGAAGAGCCAAAATGCTAAAATTAAAGTGAGGAAATGAAATAGGGTTTAGGCTGCAAATCAATCCCAGACAAAAATACGGTCCCATTGTAACCATCCATGTGGTGTGGATCTAAGCTGGTTGATCTACGTTGGAAAACAAGAGAAAAAACTCTCGAGCCATTTGATCACATTAATCACCATAGTACAATTCATAAATGCTAAAATATCGAAAGGATAAAGAATTAAAAGCCTCTATGTTGGAAATATATGGATAGTAAATCCGAATGCCAAATTTCATTAATACTGATAATTATATGGAATAGTATGAGTGGATTAATATGTTATATGGTTAGAGTAAAATGCGTATTCCATCATAAGTTAAGAACAGGTGGATTAATACGTTACATTGTATTAAGAATTATATACATTTAAACCAATTCCATACAATACCATAATGATTGACATAAAATCATCATGTTAGGAATGATCAATTAGTATTAGTTGTGAAAATATAAAAGTTATATAATATATATTACAATTTGAACTATAAAGTAGTAATTCATTAAATCTTGAATAAGGTAGAAGACATTCCAATTTAATGATGATTAAAGTATAACAAGTAACTTTTCATAAACGTGATATGGTATAATAAATACATTATTAAATCTTTTGAAATGGTTTTCTTATAACCTTAAATAAAAAGGTATAATTATCAACAAGTGGAAGTCAAAAATGTAAACCATGTTAGCTCTTATGAATGGTAAGGGTGACATAGATAGCGTTTAGAGTACCATATAATATGCAATGGTAGAAACTAATGGAAGTGAGAGGTTAAGTTATAATATAAGGAGTAATATTATGCTAGATTTAGCATAAATATTAAAAATTAAACTATATTAAAACAAGGTGGTGATGAAATGTAGTCAAGTACAGTCATTTTCATTTCTGATGAATTTGATAAAAATGACAAGAATCCGAACTAGCATAAATATATTATACTTGAATTCATAAGTTGTGAAGAAAATCATAATAATAGAAAATATAATGAAAAAATTCGAAAAATAGTGACAAACTACCATAATGAACTTAACAATGGTTTATTAATTATGCTATAATTAGAAAAAAAAATATCGTGCTAAGTGGAGTTGTTACTGTTGAACAGCTAATCCTCCATGGGTAGGTGTGGAAGGCAAAGAGTCACAAACGAGTCTAGGTGACCTTGGAAGATGAATCCAAGAGTCACATTATTATATTTTAAATGCACATCTATGTGTAATAGAGAAGCAAAGAATGCCTATCTTTCTATGTGTGTGTTTAGTTTTCTCCATACACCATGTGTGTGTTTAACATGGTATCGGAGTTGATACATTCATAACTATCTCAACCTTGTGTGAGCCATTTATTTTTGTGGCTTGTTTAAATATGAAAAAATTCTGGTCATTTTTGCAACATTCAGAAATTTTCTGCACCATTCAAAAATTATTCTCTTGGTTTCATTCAGAAGTCTGCAGGTTTTCTCTCACTACTCCCTGCTGCATTGAGTTTTATTGCTCCCTCCATTCTGCATTCTGAAAAGTTATGAAATTTTTCCTGCAATTTCTGCCTACCTTTGTTACGCATTCATTTCTTTGAAAAAATATTGTACGCTCATTCCAAAGTGGATCTACGAAATTACGAGCTTTTCTTGTATTTTTTTATTGAATTTTCTCCGGTTCTACTGCTATACCAAATATTCTCTTTTGTTATACCCAACTCCTTCCTTCTATCTTCAAATAAAAATAATATATATATATATATATATATATATATATATATATATATATATATTTATTTATTTTATTTTATTTTATTTTATTTTTTTATTTTTTTATTTTTTCTGAGCAACCTCACCCCTCAGCTCTCGGCTCTCACCCTCCCCCTCACGCTCTCCACCCGAATCCCTCACCACCCCCATCTCCGCCCTCAACCCTCCCCTCCCCCTCTCTCGGTCGCTCGACCTTTGCTCCCTCCCACCCACGCATTATACGTTCCTTCTTCTAATTAATTCCCTCCCCTTTTTTAATCTGCAAATGATTTTTTTTTTTTTTTTTTTTTTACAGATTGGCCTCCCCCAGAAATACCTTCCCTAGTTTCACCTACCCCAGATTTCACATCCCCTGGTTTAAACCCCCTCAGTTAAAACCTCCCTCACATAAATCCTCCCCCAGTTAAAACCTCTGTTATTTTTTTTCCTAAAAAAAAAAAAAAAAAAAATAGTAGAAGAAGAAGAGAGAGAGGAGATGGTGAATGAATAGGTGAATTTTCTACATAGTGGAAAATGAAGTTTTTGTTGTATGTTATAAAAAATACCCAAGATTTGTGGCATGTATAGAAGGGTGAGTCTCTGAAAAGATTGACAATGTGAAGGAAAATGTTGAAAATTGGTGGCATCGTAAAACTTACTGATAGTTCTTGGAATTTTCCTTCCTCTTTATTGTGAGGTAATATATCAAGCTCAAGACCATCTACTCATCAATAGTGAAGCATCCAAGCTTGTGAATATATTTTTGTTGAATTAGAGTTGTTGGTGTAAAACATTTCTTCAAAGAAGAGAGAAATCATCTGCCTCAAAGGGTTATTGCACAGTGGTTTTTGCTATACATTTACAAAATATTTGCAGTGAAATTGCATTGTTTCTTAATTCATAGTTGCAGTCAGTGTTTCAAGTGTAACTTTGAGTTGTTGAGAAATTGTTGAACACTTATATGTTGTGAGTCATTGTTGCTTGCTGATCAGACGTCCATGTTTACACCTTGAGGTCCTCCATAATTTGAGTAACAGAGCTTGTTCTTTGGGAATTCCATAATTGGAAGTTCATGAAAGAAAAGGGTCTTTGAAGTCACTTGTATTATTTTGAAAGTAAGTTTAATCACATTGTAAACAGGTGCATTATCGACTGAAGCCGACACCCTTTATTTTTTGAAGCCCGAATTGTTGAGAAAAATGGCTAAAATAAATGATGCATTAGAGTTGTTGAATAACCTCATTCATTCCACTCTTCATGATATGGTAAAAATGAGAAAAAATTCTCTTTTTAATATTCAAACTTGCTTGCAAGATGCACAAGACATGATTGATTTTTTGTAGTTGGAGTCTCAGCTTCAGCAAGATGAACTTCAACAAAAGAGTCATCATTTTGAACATGTTTCTATTCAGAAAATTGAGAAGGACTCCCATCATAAGAAAGAATATAAAGTTGCAGTTGATTCACATTCAGTTCCTTGTACAAGAGCAGATTTACATGTAGATGCAACAACTCATCCTGCACTTCCCAAGCCCATCATCATCAGACCTTGGGAAGAGATTGTCTACAACAAGAACAAAATTTGTCTTGGATATGACAAGGATGTGTCATTTCATATTTCAGACTACTCCAATCCCATCAAATTTCAGAGTGCCGGATTTTTTTATGACAGTTCACCTGTAGTTGTTCCAGATCCTACTCCACTTCCACAACAACAACAACAGATTGAAAAATTCCAACACTGTGATCGAGTTGGCCATATGAAATATCACTATTTCAATCTTCACCCATGCAAGAACTTTGGTCGGTACACCCATTCTTCACACAGATGCTTCAAAAACAAGCCTCCTACAAGAACAAAGATTCATCTTGGATGGATCGCTTCTTGGCAATGGGCATCAGCAACCAAGAAGATGCTTAAGTTGCATATCAGAACTTGTTCTCATGTATTAAACAAAATTGTGGTTTAGTTTTCACCATCATCTCAACTTGTACCTGACAGGGGGGGAAATGGTGGTCATCTACAAGCTTCGAAGTCAGATCAAGCGAGCCTGAGCCACAACCTATCATTGCATATTTAGAGTTGTAGCCAGAGACACAATAGTTCAAGCAAGCCTGAGCCACAATTCGTCATTCCAAATTCAGAGTTGTAGCCAGAGACACAGACACCCATGAGCATGCATTTGGTTGATGGACAACCTTAAACCATCCTTGTGAGGTTGATATTCTTTCCAGTTTCGGTTGAGTTCCAGGAATTGCATCAAGAATTCCAGTGTTGGTGGTCATCCTTAAACCATCACAGGTTGTAGAGTTCCCTTCTTTTAGGTTGAAGGTATCCCTTTAAATATGAGGGACAATTCCTCTAGCAAAATCCCTTAGCGTCTTGCCTATTTTGGAAGAGTTATGGGAACTACAATAAGCATTGCATTCTAGTGTTGGTGGTCATCCTTAAACCACCTCTTTTTGAAAACATTTCAGAGAGATGATTCTGCCTAAGTGCTACCATGCATACTTTGCAGATTTGTATTACAACTCTCTTTTTGGACTCACACATACCCCTTTAGATTAAAGGAGGGAATGTTGAACACCTAATCATCCATGGGTAGGTGTGGAAGGCGAAGAGTCACAAAGGAGTCCAAGTTACCTTGGAAGATGAATCCAAGAGTCACATTATTTTATTATAAATGTATGTCTATGTGTAATAGAGAAGCAACGAATGCCTATCTTTCTATGTGTGTGTTTAGTTTTCTCCATACACCATGTGGGTTTTTAACAGTTACATATATATTTAGATTTTTATTTCTAATCCTATTTGATATATTTTTACGCCATAAGGCGTCAGTGTTTGAAAACAACTCTCCTAGCTGCCACTATGTCCATGTTTGAGCAATAGGATCAAATGTTAGATGATTGAAATTTTTTAGGTCATTAGATCAAGTAAATATTTTTATATATGTTTTTTTATAATGTTAGTTTATTAAATAAAAATATTGACATAATGTAATGAAAATTTTAACTAGGTCAAAATAGAATAAAAAATAAAAATAATAAAATGAAATAATGATAAGCTATAAATATAGCCCATGGTATTGACCCATGGTATTCATGGGGAATGTAGTTTCTTTATGGGGGGGAATAAGATGGCCTAAATCAATCTTAACTCCTGTTTTATAGCTCATGAGTATTATTTCCTAATATATAACAAATTAAATTAATAATGATTTTTTTTTTAAATATGTGATCTTTTTTAAATTTCAAAATTATTTCAAAGGACATGATTAATATTGATCAATAATGATGAATGTTCATAATTCTCATTTCTTAAATAACACTAAATTTACCTTTAAAGGGGTTGGTAACAATTGTTTGTATCAAAGTCAAGGAAACAAAAGAAAGGAGACATGGTGAAGAGAAGCTTCCATCCTTACAACAAGCCCTAAAAAGGCATAATGTTGAATGTATGAAATATATTTTCCCTGATACACATGAGAAGTGCAATGAAAATTATTGGAATTTGGAAAATTTCACGAACCTTATCTCATGTTCCATTCATTTAGATCTAAAGTATATGGAAGAAGAAAAGCAAGACAATGGATACTTATCAAGAATGTTTGATTCTTTACAAGGAAACAAAGTTGACAAGGCTATGGAGGACTAAATAGAAGAATTAAAAATAGAAGAGGACTCTTCAGAAAATGGGCTACTAAGGATTTGGGAATCTAGATGAGCCACATTATCTCACTGATTCAAGAAAGCGCTCAAAATGAGACAAACAATAGTGATATAGAGAAAATTTATTCATAAACAAGAGAAAGCTAGAATTATAACCCGAGATAGAGTTATGGGAAGACAAACATTCCAATTTTAAGGAGGAGTCAAAGTTACATGAGTAGTAGTTCACTCGACATAATTCTTGAGTGCTTATTCTGGTGGAGAAATTTCCTACTACCTCATCAATTGAAGAAGGCCAACATGAGAAAATCAAAAGAGATTTTCACTCTGCTCTTTTTTTCTAGTAGTCTCTTTACCTCTGCCCTTAAATTCAATGACTTACAAAATACTAGACAAAAGACACTTACCTATTGCAATCAGTTGAAAAAATATATATCTCTAAAGGGTCACTTGGGGAGAAATCTATTATTTAAAATATCGGGAAAATAATTTCATTTAAAAACAAAAATGTATTATCACTATAGAAGGGAGTTCTTACATTTAAAATTTGTTCCCATTCTTGTCACTACAAAATTTGATTGTTTCTTTTTATTTGATGGGAAAATCAATGATCTTAAAAAGGAAATAAAGTCTTGAATTATGATACTTAAAGAAGTTGTTTGATTCCCTGATTATGAGCTGATTTTTTCTTCTTACTTTTGGGTCTTCATGATGTTTTTTATTCTGACTGAGGTGAAAATTTCCAAAGAAGTGGAATATTGGCCGTTCAAAGAGGAATTATGGAAATATGATTGTAGATAATTTATTAATATAAATCATCTAAAATGAGATTAATTAATCATCCCCAAGGGTTTAAAAGGGCCCAAATGTCTCTTATCCATAAAATCGATGATTAAGATAACTTTATGCTCTATGTTCAAATGATAGGTGAAGGTGGATTTACCATACTTAAGCTTATTAGTAGTATCTTATGAAGTACAACATGTTATGGTGACAATTTTTTATTCCATCACTATGCTCTATGTTCAAATGACAGGTGAAGTTGGATTTGTCATACTTAAGCTTCTTAAGAGTCTCTTATGAAGTACAACATCTCATAGTGATAAGTTTTTATTCCATTAAATAATTCTAGCTGTAGAGCAGAGTTAGAGTTCTAGGAGTAGTATCAGAGGAATTCCACATTGCGAATGTGATGGAAGAAAATAATTTCATCAAAGGGTGAAGTCTGCCCAACTTGGTCATAAAACCAAGTTCATCCTTCATGCAGAAAAATAAATAAACATGCAGATTTCGTCATATAGAGGTCTTGAGTACTTTAGCCAAATTTTCTCATCCATTATGAAAAAACACATCTTACATTCAATTAAAAATAAAGAAGTTGTTCCACATCAAGTACCCAATATCTACATTTTGATTTGAGGTTCAGTAAACATAATTCTCCACCCCTTATTTGGAGGATCAATTAGAGCCGAGAAAGTTCCTACTACCTCTCCTTTATTATATGTTATTATTTCCTATACCACAATCTTACGACGTTTCTTTTGCAACATGTGGTGCAATTTCTTGTTATTTATTACCATACCTCTTTATACCTCTTTTCTATGTATTTATTTACCATGTTTCTTTTATAAATATGGTATTTGGACCATGGCATTTAGCCCATGGTATTAAAATGGGATTGTGCCCATAGGCTTCACCTAAATAAAACCTCATTTTTCGAGTTTTCTTTAAATTTAAAGAGGTTTATGGAGTAAATATAAAAATATGTTTTATTTATTTACGATACCTTTAGTTTATTTATAATTCTGTTTATTTACCATAACTTTTGAGTAAGTATAAAAGAGGTTTTATTTAATTAAAACACCTCCCATTTGTTTATATTTTTTTTATTGATAATAATAATTAGATTGGTTTTTAAATAATGCACACATTAGATTACAAATGTTAAATGTTAAACATTTCCTTTAATATTTATAGTACCAAAAACAAATATATGTGGAATTAAGGTACATTACATCTTTGTAAAACTCTTGCTAGCGGTAATCATCTCATTTCACCTTAGGTTTGCATTTAAGGCTCAAACAAATTATATACTTGACACCTACAGGTAACCCCTCTCTCTCTCTCTGTGTCTATATATATATATATATATGTATATTCCCCTTCTGTACATTTCCCTCTCCTCTCCTCGCTCTCTTCCCTTCATTTCCTTCTGTATTCCTCTCTCCACCATTGTAACACCCCCAAGTTCTATGCTTTTCAAATAAGACATTTGAACATAAATCCAAAGGGGAGTGGACCCCAATGGATAATTATTTTGTGGATGTGGTTAACTATTTATTTATGAAAAATAAATAAAATATTGTGTATGCACTATGACCAGATGAGAAAGTGAGATCACATGCCTAATCCATGAGGTGATGGAAAAGGAAAAAGACTTTCTCAAAATCTTTCAAAAATCCTTGAAAGAAATTAATTCTAATTTAGATTTTTGAGGAAAAATCTAAATTTCCCCAATGAAGAGGAGTAGTTGGGAAGAGGTGAGAAAAAGCTGGAAAAGCTGAGGAAAAGCTTAAAGCAGCTTTAAAGAGTCCCAAAATGGGAAGCCTAGGCTAAACAGAAATAAAGCATCCTGAAATTCTGGACGCAGAATTGGAAACAGGCTTTGGGGAAAGCACAGCTTAAATAAGCTGCTCCAGAACAGATTGAGGTTAGTCTGTTCTTGGAGGATCTCTGCTCAGGGGTGAATCCTGGGAGATAAATAGGATTCTAAGGTTGGGAGGACTGGTCATGGTAGAGGTATGCATGCCTATTGTTGGAGATTGCTGTAAGTCTGTATTAAATATATCCCTGCTTTATGAATTGTGATGTTATAGTTTCTTATACAAATTTATGAATTATTATGTTATAGTTTCTTATGCAATTTATGAATTATTATGTTATGGTTCATTATGAAATGGTAGATTGACTATTGGTTCAGTAACTCATGTAATTGTAAACCAAAGCTATTAATAGCAGAGACAAATGGTTGGAATATAGGGATGAGTATCTTGAAAAATGGAGTTAGAGATGGTAGATCCTTTGAACAGCTAATCTCATGATTATGTACAGATGTAGCTTGCTGCCCTTCCAAGGAATATTAACTTACTGTGTGTATAAACAGAAAATGTTAACAAACCAGTAACCATGAACAGCAAGTACCAAATAACTAAACCGATCATAACAATATTGGTGACACAGAATTCCCTGTAAAAAATCACAGAAGATAGGACACAACAACCCTGTGATAGTAGTATGGGGTTCAGTATGTCAGTCGGGTTACAATGGAAGGAATTGTAAGACTAAGAATTTAAATTATTCTATTAACTGTAAGTGTAAACCTATGAAAGAAAAAGTTGAAGCATAACTAAGTAAGAGGATCTAACACTAGGGAATCTAAACTATCCAGTTCAGTATCCTCCCCTACTTGATTGAAGCAAAGAGGATCTGTGTCCTAGGGAATAGTTGAACCTGCACCAGAGTGTCAACCAAGTTGAATGTTGTAACAGTAAAATAAAAGGGAAATCCTACTTGCACAACCATTATGTAATAAAAAGTGTATGAGGGAAGATTGTAAGTATATGTAAGAATACAATGAACAGAGCATCTGGTTACCTTCCATATAAACTACTGGGAAAGTAATTGGAGCCATGGGGGGTTAACTGAGTATAGATAGAGGTATGCGAGGAGGCATACATCTATATCTCGATGCTGCCCTTTAAAATGTTGGAAATTTTATAAGGCTTGCAAACTGGAAAGTTTGAGAAATTTTTGTATTCCCATGTCTGCCTATAATTACTCAAAAGAAGTAAATACCGGATAACTGGATGAATTTGAAATGGATTCAATAAGCAATTTTGTTGTTAGCTGGTGCATAAAGCCTAGTATATCTAACTTATGAGATTTGGGTAAGAACCTGGGTTTGGGAGGCGTGACAAATGGTATCGGAGCCCAGGTTCAAAAATTGGGCAAGATATGTGCTCACAAAGAACTAGTAAACTGTTATAAAATTTACAATGACATAGGTAGCCATTGTTCTACTATCATCGTTATGTAAAAGAAAGTCAGGGTTCATAAAGTTAAGATATTGAAACCATCTTAATACAGTAGCAGAGATTGATGCTGCCTTACTGAGATGATATGCTTATGTGTATGTTAGAGAAACATTATAGTGGTGCTGGAAATATATACATGGTAAGTAGCAGAAAGGAAGAAAGCAAGGTATTAGAATATAAATTGCAATTATGATCATTCTAACACTTATAACATCTATAGACTGCATATATGAGCATTCTAACAATTATAATGGTGCTGGAAAAAGAGTAATTATATTTTAGATGAGCATGATACCATTTATAAGGGTATAGATTTAGGGTATATTTTAAATACAGTTCTAACTCTTGAAACAAATAATATGGTGTTAGAGTTCTCTATGCGGAATGCATAGCAGCAATGAAACTATCGATCACATATATATATGCCTTTAGGAAATATATAGGTATATATATATATAAATTAACAAATAGAGTACAGACACATTATAGCCGTGTTAAGGTTACATGGTATAAAAACAATTAGCTGAAAGTAAGACATTGGAATATGACATTCCAATGATATACAAACAAAGTTTACTTCTACTCTATCTGATGAACATAACATTTAGAAATGGGTATATAACATTTCAAAAATTTCCCTAGATATATTGAAGACAAGTATCATAGCAATAGTTTTAGAATTATAATGACAATCCTTTAGTCTAGCACTATTGATACTTCTGGGGTTACATAAAAATAAAAATCGAAGTTCAAAGTAAAGAACTATCGAGCAGTTATGTTGAATTCTTATTACACCACAAAATAAACTTTCACGAGGGAAGGGTTATATCAGTCATGGAAATTATAAAGTGTTTTGAAAATTTACATTATATCTAACCCTTGGCCCCAACTCTAGGGCAAGGGAGAAAGTCGATGCTCCAAATTATATTCGTCATTAAACTATCGGGCCTTATAAATATATATATATATATATATATATATATTTTAACAAGCCTAGAGCAGTATGCAAGTCAGAATCTGTAAAGAAAAACAAGCATCGATTGCGCTCTTCCAAAGAAAATTTTACAAACTAAGACTAATATTCTGCCATTAAAATGCAAATTGAAAAGGAAAAATAAAATAAAATTTCAAGAAAAGGAAAAGCAACACATTGCTGAAACAACAATATCGAAATGGAAAATTAATAAATAATTATAATGAAAAGTGATGTCCGGGCCACAAGCAATGCGAGTTAACCTGCGATTCAGCTTCAGTTTCCGCGACTTCCTCAGCAACTTCCATTTACAATGTTATGCTTACGGTTCGAAGTTTCGATTTTCACTGTAAGAAGTTTGAGCAATAAAAGCTTAACTTCAACAAAGGATTATAAGCTACAAGCCTCTCAACATTTTAAACATGCCTAGCTGTCAATCGTATCTCATGAAAATGCAAGTTTACACACTTCCCCACAACTTTGATGTGGTTTTATATCATCGTTCTTAATTGTCGTACCAAAAATAATGTGCTTAATAGAGCGAAAGATGATACACTCTTTCATTTTATGATTAAATTACTTAAATGGCAATTTCTTAATTCCTTAAATGAACAAAATGGAGTACATGCATCACAGTTGCGATATATATATAGGTACCTATAAAGCTGGATGTAAAGTAGCGTATTATAAAAACAAATTACCTAGGTTAATGATATGCGTTACCGACCTTTGAACCATATATATATATATATATATAACATATAGTTATAAAATAAATAAACGATATCAACGAAACAATGAAATATATACGTGTTGAATAACCTCTGTTACCAGGAAAGTAAAATCACGAATTCATTGAATGAACTGTATGATATATATATGTCCAGGCTGCCAAATAAAACGAATACACAGTCAACCTAAGTCTTAGAAAAAAACATAAAAAACGTATGCCGTTGGCCGCGGTCAGAGGAGTATTGCGAGCTGAAATTGGCGTTGGACGACACGGCACCTTTGAGACCTGGTAAGAGGACATGAAACGAGAAGTGAAAAAAAAAATTTGCTATGAGATCGCAGGATAGATCTATAAACGACAGACTATATGTGTAACATTGCAAAATCGGAATATAACAGAGAGGAGGTGCAGAGAGGTAAAGGAACTCAAGGGAGGATTTCATTAAATCCTGCCTAAGGAATAGCAACAAAACCGTAACAACGAATCCTTAGCCATAAAAGAGTCGATCACATACTCGACCCCCGACGGAAATAGGAGAAGAAAACTGCAACGATTCTACACTGGAAATAGTAGGGAAACTCGAATGAATTGAACAGCGCAGAAACTTGGATTTAAAGGAAACTCCTGAACCCTAATTTCAGTATCCCCAAAAAGATTAGAAAATCCCCAAGCTGAGTGCGGAAAGCCGGCCACACTATCAAGCTCGTACCAGGCGATAGGAAGACGCGTATGGTGGGTTAGATAGTGGCTACTCTTTGCTCACACAGTAGTAGGGTTGGAACCCTAAAATTTTCACCTTCTCTGAGGCAGCCTCTGCTCTCCCAGTACGGGAGTGAGCCGATCTGTCAACCAGCAGAACCAGCCGTCAAACTGTGCTAGAAAGGAGACGAGACGCGCCGTTCGTTGGTACTTTTCTGCAGGAAGCGAGATGCCAGAGCTGGTTGCCGAGCATTGATCACACGTTAACCACTGTGTATAGTGGGTAACAGGCTCCAGGACAAATTCACATCAGTCAGCTAAATTCAGAAAAATGCAATAATGATAAACCTCCGAATCCAAGGCGACGGGCTCGCTTCGCGCCGGCTGCCTCGATTCCAAAAAAATTATGACTCTTTTCTTGTTGAAACCATATTGATTTTTATAGAAAGGACACGCCGTTGTCGGGGATCGAACCCGGGTCACCTGCGTGACAGGCAGGAAAATAGCGGCCGGTTTAGGGTTTAGACAATCTTGAAATCAACTTTGAGTGCTATATCTCATCACCGCCCATGCTCACATGACTCATTGCATGCTATATCATGCTCTCAGTCCCCAAACGGAAGCCAAAGGAAACGATAATTCATGCACCCCTAGTCGTGCCCATGCAAATAAACCAATGGTTTGTTTAGAACAATTGCGAAAGGGTGCATTTGGTAAACCGTTCAATATGTAATAAATGCAGGGTAGGGTCTGCACTGTAGCCCCATGAGAAATCCGTGGTGGATTTTTATTTTTATTTTTGCATGGTCGCCTATTCGTAAGGTACTGATAAAGCAAGAATACGACGTGTGGCGCCGGTCTCAATCAGCAAGAAGTGGGCAGGCGATAGGATGCGTGAAGTACACGCAGGCGCGCCGACTGTCAGAACCGGATTTTGTCGTGGTGGCAATGGACGGCGGCGTGAGATATTCCGAACCCTAACAAATGCAACGCATCATAATTATGAATAATGTAAACAGAAATGGATTGTGGCCGATACGTATTAACCGAAAAGAAAATGATAATAAAACAAAGCTTTTCAAATTATCAACTGTGGACCCGTTAACAAATAGCAATTATATCTTTCCAATCTTGACCACATAGGGGTCCTTTACACAAGTTAACCTATATGAATATTTATATAACAACCACATCTTTATATCGCATATGTTAACATTTCAACATATATGATTAGGGTCGATGGGACTGTGCATACATATATTAGTCATATAAGTGATGGTTCGACGTATGACATGGATAATGAAAAGAAATCAATAATCCTAAATCCTCAAGTTAGGGTTAGTTGCAATAACCAAAGTCAATTCAAACATTGGAATCGTAAAAAACCCATGGCGATCGTTTCGTGGCTCACAAATTGGTTTCAATGAACCGCATGCCGGCGATCATGATTCAACGAGCTCCACCGCATCGACTGTGATTTCAAATTCCGAGATGAAAGTGCGTGGCAAGCAGTCTTATGACGGCAGGTGTAATGCGTAATCATATATGGCAGCCAAATAAAAAGTCTCTTGGCCATGCGGTACATAGGTGCATAAAAAAATTAGGTATAGGCCTGCGGAAGATCCCCACTCAAAACAATATGGAGGAGGGTTATTTTAATATACGGTAATATCTAATGTCGCCTCAATTTCATTATAAACAAGAGTTGGCCGAATAGGTTGTACGTGTGTAAATTATATATGCTCCTGATAGAGCGAGACCTTTGAAATTTTTGGCCGAATATATGAGCAAATATATATATATATATATATATATATATAGATGCGCATTTTAATTGGTAGTCCTTGAGTTAATATCGTCAAGGTATGTGATGTACAGGATAGGTTATATGAAAAGAAAAAAAACAAGGGGTTGAATATATATATATATGTTATATATATATATCTATGTTATATATATATCCTATATAGGTATATGAAGAGCATTAGTTTCCTATAAATTTGGATATATAAATATATGTGTGCAGTAATTAAGAAATTCTAAAGTACATGGATTGAATACCAAAATGGTTATATGAGGTAAGTGAAAAAAAAGGTGTTGATCAATATACCTATGGTTATACTGTAAGAAAATAAATGCACCTCATCTCTTAATAACATAATGGTACATATGGTTATATGTAGATATATGGTGTAAGGACATATGGGTATTCAATACTATAAGGAAATGGAAATGTTAAAGGAGAGTTATATTGGGATATATAGGGAAAGGTGTATAAGAGAAAAGGACAACTTATATTTAATAAAGGTATGTTAAAAATAAGTTGTAAATTCTCAATTATGCTTGTATTGGTTCAAAGTAAAACTTTATAAGTCCATCACAAAGGAAAAATGTAAGTTGGTACGAAGGTATAGTACAGTAAATAGAAAAAAAGGAAATTAAGGAGTATTAATTAAACTCTTTGGATTATATATAAGTATATATATATGGTTGGTGGATATATATATATACGGTGGATTTTATATATACATATGATGAGGTTTGTATTATATATATATTATGAATTATATAGAGTGGTTCTATATATATATGAAAAGGAGTGGAGGATTTAAATATGAAATATAATGGTTCATATCACAAAGAGCTTTATAAAGAAATTTTTTTATGTTTCACTTTATTGGAATATATATACAATGTGGTGGAATTAAGGATAAAGTAAAATGAAACAAATTGCACGTGGGACATAAGTTAAAATCTACAAGTAACATTATAAATATAGGCGATCTGGGTATATGTTATAATGTTAACCTTGTTGAGTTGTATGGATATAATATCTTCATACATGTTAAGTTATTCCTCAAACTTTATACTAATTCACTGGGGATCATTAAAAGTGACTTCACCTTAAAAGCTACAAGTACAAGGGAAGGACATATTTTATCATATGGCTGATTATTATGATTAGAATAAGTGGTCCCAGTAGAATGTGAAGAATTTTTTTTTAGGAAAATGTATAAATTTTGGTAATTCTTTGGAAAGGGGAAAATTGTGTCAAATTCTATTTTGATATTATCAAGTAGTAATGGGATGAATGATAGAAATTACATGCATTCACACTATACAATGTTGTTGGTATAAATTTTATGTAAAATTTCCTGAGTCTTAAATTCAAGAAAGGGGGAAATAGTGTGAAATCATACAGCTACGAAAAAAGAAAAGAAAATGAGAAGGTACTGGAGGTACAGCGATGAACTGTAAAAGGTAAGCATAATCATGCATATAGTACAATTGTTTTCATTCATTTATGAGTACTAATGAAAAATTGTCAAATTGGTTAGCCAAGTGTGTAACAGGAAATTGTACACTCCGGAAACAAGAAGGAAAAGGTGAAGAGAAATCACCTAGAAACTCCAGAAAGGCTGAATTGGACCAAGTTGAGGGAGGAAGAAACCTCACTAAAGAAACAAGAAAGGATAAGTAGTGTACTAAAAGTGCACTAAGCTATTATGAACCTGATCGATTTGACTAATAACTGAAATTCTTAAGTTATTGAAATGCAGAATGTTGTTGTGGATGATCAATTGTATGTACCTGACATTTCTTACATTGGTATGAATTGTGGACAGGGAAAACAGAATAAAAGATTTTCTAGACAGACTTCTTGCAAAGAAGTAGAAAGAAAAGCAACTGCATAAAGCAGGAGAGTACTCTGCTGGAAACAAAGCAAAAACAAAGAAGAAATCTTTGTCAAAGTTGAAAAGTCAACGTTAAAGTGTAACACCGAGGAAGGTGTTGGAAAGGAGGGAAACTAATGGCTTATAAATTTGCCTTACCCTTGCATAGTAAAATTTCTGATATGTTTCATATCTCCTTGTTAGAAAAATATAATCTTTGTACATGATGCTTCTCACATTTTTTATTGGAATGTGGTTCAGGTGGAACCAGAATAAGAATTTCCTTCCAAAGTCGCTTCAACGATGAAAGCGGGAAGAAATTGAATTGCGAAATCGAATAGTAGCTAGAGTAAAGGTGCAGTGGAGCACTTTACTGCTGAAAAGCTACTTGGAACAGAGAAGCTAAGATGATGGAACAGCATTCATAATTATGTTCAAAATAAACTAAGTAGATAGTTGTCAACACCGAGGAAGGTGTTTATTTTCAGAGGGGGAATATGTAACACCCCCAAGTTCTATGCTTTTCAAATAAGACATTTGAACATAAATCCAAAGGGGAGTGGACCCAATGGATAATTATTTTTGTGTATGTGGTTAACTATTTATTTATGAAAAATAAATAAGATATTGTGTATGCACTATGACCAGATGAGAAAGTGAGATCACATGCCTAATCCATGAGGTGATGGAAAAGGAAAAAAGACTTTCCCCAAATCTTTCAAAAATCCTTGAAAGAAATTATTTCTAATTTAGATTTTTGAGGAAAAATCTAAATTTCCCCAACGAAGAGGAGTAGTTGGGAAGAGGTGAGAAAAAGCTGGAAAAGCTGAGGAAAAGCTTAAAGCAGCTTTAAAGAGTCCCAAAATGGGAAGCCTAGGCTAAACAGGAATAAAGCATCCTGAAATTCTGGACGTAGAATTGGAAACAGGCTTTGGGGAAAGCACAGCTTAAATAAGCTGCTCCAGAACAGATTGAGGTTAGTCTGTTCTTGGAGGATCTCTGCTCGGGGGTGAATCCTGGGAGATAAAGAGGATTCTAAGGTTGGGAGGACTAGTCATGGTAGAGGTATGCATGCCTATTGTTGGAGATTGCTGTAAGTCTGTATTAAATATATCCCTGCTTTATGAATTGTGATGTTATAGTTTCTTATACAAATTTATGAATTATTATGTTATAGTTTCTTATGCAATTTATGAATTATTATGTTATGGTTCATTATGAAATGGTAGATTGACTATTGGTTCAGTAACTCATGTAATTGTAAACCAAAGCTATTAATAGCAGAGACAAATGGTTGGAATATAGGGATGAGTATCTTGAAAAATGGAGTTAGAGATGGTAGATCCTTTGAACAGCTAATCTCATGATTATGTACAAATGTAGCTTGCTGCCCTTCCAAGGAATATTAACTTACTGTGTGTATAAACAAAAAATGTTAACAAACCAGTAACCATGAACAACAAGTACCAAATAACTAAACTGATCATAACAATATTGGTGACACAGAATTCCCTGTAACAAATCACAGAAGATAGGACACAACAACCCTGTGATAGTAGTATGGGGTTCAGTATGTCAGTCGGGTTACAATGGAAGGAATTGTAAGACTAAGAATTTAAATTATTCTATTAACTGTAAGTGTAAACCTATGAAAGAAAAAGTTGAAGCATAACTAAGTAAGAGGATCTAACACTAGGGAATCTAAACTATCCAGTTCAGTATCCTCCCCTACTTGATTGAAGCAAAGAGGATCTGTGTCCTAGGGAATAGTTGAACCTGCACCAGAGTGTCAACCAAGTTGAATGTTGTAACAGTAAAATAAAAGGGAAATCCTACTTGCACAACCATTATGTAATAAAAAGTGTATGAGGGAAGATTGTAAGTATATGTAAGAATACAATGAACAGAGCATCTGGTTACCTTCCATATAAACTACTGGGAAAGTAATTGGAGCCATGGGGGGTTAACTGAGTATAGATAGAGGTATGCGAGGAGGCATACATCTATATCTCGATGCTGCCCTTTAAAATGTTGGAAATTTTATAAGGCTTGCAAACTGGAAAGTTTGAGAAATTTTTGTATTCCCATGTCTGCCTATAATTACTCAAAAGAAGTAAATACCGGATAACTGGATGAATTTGAAATGGATTCAATAAGCAATTTTGTTGTTAGCTGGTGCATAAAGCCTAGTATATCTAACTTATGAGATTTGGGTAAGAACCTGGGTCTGGGAGGAGTGACAACCATAATCCTGAAGAACTCCTTCTCTCTCTCAAGTTCTTTCTCTCTCTCCTATTAAAAATTGTTATAAAATTAAATTATTTTGATGTTAAATGAGTTATGGTTTTTTTGGATGTTATTGATAAGTGTGCTTACAAGTTAATAATATGGATGGTAACGTGGGGGTGAATATACATGGTTAAAACCCATATTATATTGTAAGTATCAATTTTTTATGTCCTTATTAATTAAATTTAAATATTCTTTTGGGATTTTGGTTTGATAATTCATGGTATTGGCCCACAATATTATAAGAAAACTTATTTACATGTTAATAGTATCCATGGTAAAGTTGAGGTAAATACGAATGATTAAATTTTATTTGTGTATTATAAGTATTAAGATTTTATGTGCTTATTAATTAAATTTAAATATGATTATCAAAAAATTATTTTAATTTAAATGTAATTTACATTATTATATTATTTATATATATAATTTAATAGATGTTGACAAAATTACATAATACATCTCACATTTTAGCTTTTAGATTACATTTTATATTTATATATGTTTTAATTTCATTTTTTTATTCCTATATATATTTTTCGAACATTTAATAAATGTTGAAAAAGTTACATTAAATTCATCTCCCCATCTCCCCTATAGCGGGTTGTAAAGTGCCTCTTGGTGCAATAATTGAAAACAAATTATAATTTAACTATTATGATTAGGATATGGGACTATGTCATATGTTACAGTGTTTGTTCTTTGGTTTATTATGTACAGGTGGTTGTGGCAATGGTTGCTTTGAAAGTTGTATAGGTGGTGGTGTAGATGGTTGCTTTGAAATTTGGATAGGTGCACTTGGTATTGGAATTACCATGGTATCGATACGTGTGTGGATTATGTTAGTACGTAGTATTAGTATTACCATAGTATTAGAATTACCATGGTACATGTGACCTTGGTATTGATATTACCATGGTACAAATGCCGATGTTATAGGAATAACCATGGTATTTTCCTAGGGTATTTATTTAGAGTTTGTTGAGGATAATTTTGAATATATATTGAGTTCTTGGTTTGATGGAATGAGAGTATGGATGGAGTGAGTGAGCTCTCCAATAATATAACTAAACACATGTAGTTTAGTTTAGTGTGTGCATATGATATTTAATTTTCATATGAGAGAGGATATTGGGTTGCTCATCTTGAGCATATTGTAGAGCCCAATTTTAAAATACATGGTTTGCATGGAGGTGTTTAAGGAATTGGAGTTTCATAAAAAATAGTGTGTAAAGAAGCTTAGAACAGGAAGTAGATTTCTCGAGATTCGAGTAATGTTGGGAAATTCTTGTTGGTCTTGGTGGCTTCCAATGAATGGGTCTGCTCTTTCTATCTGGTGTTTCTAGCAAACTATCATAGTATTCATGTCTTCTAGCTAGTGGGTGTTATCTCTTCCATGTAAAAATCTATTCATCATTTAATATAATATTTTAGCAGCAACAACAATGGGTGGTTTTTCCGTGGAGGGGATTTTCCACTAGAATACTTGTTTCCTCTTATGTGCATGTTTTTGATACAATTGATGGTAATTTTACATGATTTTATGTTTGTTTTTATAAAAAGTTTTAAAAATATAATAAACCCTTTCACTACTCATTTATTTTATAAAAAGTTAGAGTAGATTATGGGTAATGGCCAACAATAAGAGTAAGTAGTCTCAAAAAAGGAGGAGAAGCAAAAAAGTGAATATATTTTTTAATTTAGAAGAACGCCTCTTCTTGGTGGTAAATAACGATGAAGGGAAGTGTAGTGATAATGTTATATTTGATTGTAAATTTAATTAAGAATATAATGAGAAGTAGAGCTAACCATTTTTCTTATGAAAGAGAAAATGATTTCAACACATAAACTCTAGAAGCATAAATTAAAAAGTTGTCAAATGAAAACAAAAACTAGAGAAAGCTACTACAAATATTTGATGAGATGAAATGTGCATACAAAGAAGAAATCATTGAATTAAAGGCTCAACTCGATGATGGAAGGCGGTTTGAAGAAGGAATGAGGAAACAATATGAGGAGAAAGAAGTTCAATGAAAAATACTGGAAGTTGAAGTGTTTGCGTTCAGAAGTGATTCAAAAGAAAAAACCACAAAACTAAAGATTAGATAGAAGTATCCATATTATAACTTCGACAAGGAAGAAATGAGTTCAGAAGGAAAAATTTAAACAATTAATACCAAAATATGTTTCCAATAGTAAGAATAGAAAGGAAGATGGACATCATCAAAATCAACAATCAAATGAGAAAAAAGTTCCACCACGAAATAATTTACTTCTTCAAGCTCATAAAATGCTTCAACTATCAAAAGCTTAGGCATATTGCCACAAACTAGAGAATCATGCAACAAAAGAAGAAATTAGTTACAAGGATATATCAAGAAACCTATTATATGGTCATATATAAAGGTTCATTTGCGGTTACTATTTTATGTAATGATTTTGGACATAAGTATGTTGATTGTAGGTTTCATAGCCTAAGTAGCAAAAGGTATACCAAAAACATGTTTGAGCTATTTCCACCATTTATTAGGTACATGACATGTTTTGTATGTAATAATATAGGCCATGTGGCCAAATATTGCATGCTCCCTAAGGTTCTTAAGGGGTATCATCAACAATAAAGGAAATGGAGAAAAAAAATATAAACAAGAAGAATATATGAGTAAGAAGTAGTACATCAGGGTTTTGAGATAGAAAGAAAAAACATAAAATTGAGGCGACTCATGGGGAGATTGAAGTAGGAAATGACAAAATTCAGGAAAGCTCCTCCAATAAATGCCCCATCAAAAGCTAGTATGAGTTTTTAAGTGTGTTTTTCCTGTGTTTTTTTTTAATGGCACTGAATTTGAATGTATGAGTTTAGTTTGGCCATATAGATCAATGTAGTTTCTTAAAAATTTTATCGCTGAATCTTATGGTTGAGTACCCTGCACAATAAGTTCTTTCACTTAAAAAAGAATCAACCATTTAACTTTTAAAATTAAAGAAAAAGGGAAATAAAAAGATTTCTAGTACCATGCACAGCACAATAAGTTCTTTCACTTGACAAATAATCAACCATTAAACTTTCAAAATTAAATAAAAGGGGGAATAAAAAGAGTGTGCATTCAACTCATGCTTTACCTTTCCCATGATGACAAAATACATGCATAAATAACATTCAATAGTGATTTAAAAATTAAAAATAAGGGAAATTGAATAGTACACAATGAATTTAGTTAATGTAATTTTTCACTCAGTAAATATTGGTTGGAGCTAATTAAATGTTGTAAAATTTGAGGAAGTGTGAATGGGTATTAAAGAGCATGAGGAGCTAATTAATTGTTGTGAAAGTCAAGGAAGTGTGAGTGGGTATTAAAGAGCATGAGGAGCTAATTAATGGTTGTAAACGTCCAGGATGTGTGAGTGGGTATTGCAGAGTTATTTTTAGTGCTAAGATTAAAACGTGGTATTTTCTATTGGTGTGAAGAAGATAGAGTTGAATGGAATTCTAGATATATGCATGTAACTTTTTAAAGGGTCCCATGAGGCTAAAAAGTGGTATGTTTTATTGGTGTGAAGGAAGAGTTGAATGGAATTATAGATATATGCATGTAACTTTTTAAAGGGTCGCATAATGTTCTAGGTGTATGAACATCTTGATATTGCAATACTTAGAAAATCGAATATATTTCCATTCGATTTCCAAAGAGAAATGGTTTTTATTTGGACTTGGAGCAATCGTTATTGAGCTCGTCAAATATGGTCCAAATTTTGGTTTGATAGTTAATTGATTTAGTCTTTGTGGAATTTCATATTAAATATTATAATCTAAACCCATAAAACGCTGCATTGGGTTATGAATGAAGGCATAATTATTTTTTAAATATGTGCAATGTAGAAACCTATAAATCTGTTTTTCCTTACTTGAGGAGCTAGTTAAGGTAGAATTGAAAACCAGCTATTGTTGTTTTTAAAACTTATGAGAAAATAATTGTGACAATTGCTGGATGAGAATCCAATGGGAAAAAATTTATTTTCTTGAATATATTACACTCCATTTTTTCAAGTGACCCATGGTTTTTGGATGTAGGTGGTCTTTTTTAGAAACCATGAGTTGTTTATATAAATGGTGCGTTGAATTCTGAAGACCAGTGGAATTCACATATGGATATATTTTGTGAATTATTATTGAAGTTAATAAAGTATGAACAGTAATGCTTAAAAAGTGGAAACTAGTTTCAAATTCATATTTGGTGCCATTGTACTAATTATTGGTTGATTTCATCAAATTAGCTTATAAACCATGAGTTGTTGAAAGCGTACTAATAATCAGATTTTAGATGTCTTTACATTGGTATGTGGTTATAATATTCCATTTGATGTGTATTAAAACTATGAGTTGTTTATATGATAAGCATGGGAGGTGGTAGGTGTTAGGTGTTGATTAGTTTTCAAGAAATTTGGACTAATGGTTTCAATAGTAAATAGATAAGATTGGGTTGTTGGTTGTTGAGATATTTTCTCAACAATATTTTCTTTGTTTGGAATTTGTTGGATTTCATGACCAGTATTTATGTGGCTTGTAATTTATTTTTCCCATGCATAATACAAATAATTTTGTGAGTAACATATACACAATGTATTTCCATTAGATTTTGAATTTGTTATGAGAGCCTCTTCTTACCTGATTCCCTTGTGGGAAGGAGAGGAAGATGACATAGAATTGATCGTTATTACATTGTACATATGTTAACATAGACATTGTTTAAATAGTAGTTTCTGTTGAGATATTAATCTCATTATCAGTTAGTGTAGTTAAATTTAATTCTACTGTCTGCTAGGTGTCGTAGATAGTTCAATTTCATTCAGTTTTACTTCAGTTTACTTTAGTTCTACTCCAATCATTTATTATTGATGTTTACAATGTACTCTATTTAACTATCTTTGAATATTGAGAAGGGTAATCTCTTCTCCAGTTTTTCGTTCTCATTCTCTATCATGATATCAGAGCTAGCTTGCATAAGCCTCCCCGGAGAGTAGCAAGAGAGCCAAGTTGGAACAATAGAGAGCAAAAGAGACTGAAAGTTTTTTTTTTAAATATATATATTTTTTAAATTATGCACTAACACTCTGTTTGAATAGCTTCTCAGCTTTAGTCTTAACGCACTTCTTGAGAAGAAGCTCAACGTTATAATGCAGGAGCTAACTCTAATAGTCGCGTTAAGGAGCAGTTACTTGCACCAACTTCAAGTAATGCGAAACCAGATTAGATTGCTTGCATTAAGCTACACGCTGGAGTCGAGTTTAATTACCTGCGTTAAGGTATTTTTTTTCATCCGTGTCAAGTCATTTACGATGGTTATGAAAGTTTTTTTACACTCCACGTGATTTGAAAGAAAACCCATTTTAGAGGTATCGATTTTTAAAAAAAGTGAAAGCACTTTATATAAAGAAAGAAATTTTTTTTTTCATTAAAGTTTTTTTTATATATATATAAAAAAAAACTTAAAATTTTTCGAAGTTTTTTTTTAAAGAGGTTTCGAAAGAGCATGTGGTAAAGTTTTTTTTTTTTTTTAAGTTTTTTTTGGAAAAGGAAATTTAACGGAGCGCTGCAATTTAAAAGAGGGTTTCAAGAGGTTTTCTTAATTTTTTAAAATAGATTTAAAAAAATTAATAAGTCCTTAAAGGAGATTTACAAAAAGGCGCATATTAACATTTTAAGAAATAATGGCCTCTTCAAGCTCTTTGCCACATACACCAAATCTGCTTGGAAAAAATTATGAATTTTGGAATTTGAGAATGAAAACTTTTCTACAAGCCCAAGATTGTTGGGATACACTTCTGATCGCCTATGTAGAGCCGACCCAAGAAGCATAGTCAGCCATGACCAATAATCAGAGGAATGCAACTATTGAACTTAGAAAGAAGGAGCACAGAGCCAAATGTTGGATACAAAACTTAGTTGATGATTCTATATTTGACAAAATAACTGGTGCGACAACAAAAAAATAATGTTGGGATATTTTGCAAGCTGTGTATCATAGAAATGATACAGTGAAGATAGTTAAATTACAAACATTTATAACTCAGTTTTAAACCCTAAAGATGGCTGACACCGAGAATTTGGATCAGTTCATGACTAGAGTCATGGGAATAGTCAATTAGATCAAAATCATTGGCGAAACCATTAGAGATCAGAAAATTGTCGAAAAAGTTCTTCGAATTATACCCAAGAAATATGACATGATTGTGACAACCATTTTGGAATCTAAAGACTTTACAACTTTATCAGTAGAACAGTTGATTGGATCACTTCTGGCACACGAAAAAAGACTCAACCTGACAGAAGACTCCATGGAACAAGCCTTCAAAGAAAAACTCTCATTTGGCAGAGGCAGAGGCAGAGGCAGAGGATATAGAGGTGGCATCAAGCGAGGCAGAGGCTGAAGCAGTGGCAGATCATCTCATCATCATGCAATAGAGCAGTGGAGACCTCCACAAAATGGAACCCAGAGAGGTAGATCATGGAACAGATCAAGTGTCCAATGTCACTACTGTAAGAATTTTGGCCACTATGAACAAGACTGTCGAAAGAAACAATCAGATCAGCAAGGAGGCATTATCAATCTCTCCAACAATGAAGGAGAATCCTCAGAGACCATGTTTCTTTCATGCCATCTTTCAGAAGACAAACACAGTGAAGATATTTGGTTGTTGGAAAGTGGATGCAGCAATCACATAATAGGCAACAAGAATCTTCTTTCTTCTCTTGATGCTTCCATAACATCAGACATATCGCTTGGAGACCGTACAAGTATTAAAGCTGAAGGAAAAGGTATTGTTCCTATTCTTACTAAGAAGAATCAGAACAAATACATCCCTAATGTTTATTATGTTCCTCAGCTAAAACATAATCTCATTAGTGTAGGAAAACTAATGGAACATGGCTATGATGTATTATTTCGAATGAACACCTGCTATATATATGACAAAGATCCTCATAAAAAATTGATAGAGAAAGTTGAAAAGACCAAAAATAGGATTTTTCCATTGAATCTTAGAAGCCAAAATACCAGACAATCTTTAATCCATATATATCAAGAATATATGACACCCATCTATGGCATTCTAGGTATGGCCACATCCCAATCAAGAACCTAAGTCTGCTTCAAAAGAACTCTATAGTCATTGGTCTACCTACTATCAGTGAAAAAGTCTGTAATTATAAAATTTGTGTTCTATCCAAGCATACCTACATCATCCTCAAGGGTGAAAGTGCCTTTAGCACTTGTCCATACAGACATATGTGGCCCAATGCAGACATAGTCTATTGGTGGTAGTTTCTACTTTCTAACATTTATTGATGACTTTAGCAAGAAGATATGGGTGTACTTTTTAAAAAACAAATCAGATACCTTCTCTACATTTCTAGAGTTCAAGGCATAAGCAGAAAAGAAAAGTAGAAAACTATTGAAAGTACTTAGATCATACAGAGGAGGAGAATATAGCTCAAATGAATTCAAAACATTTTGTCGACAACAAGGTATCATAATGTAGTACACAACCAGATACACTCCATAGAAAAATGGAGTAGCAGAAATAAAGAATTAGTCGATCATGAACATGGCGAGATGCATGCTAAGGGAGAATAATCTATCAAATAACTATTGGGCTGAAGGAGTGTCGATGGTAGTGTATGTTCTCAATAGATCACCAACATCTAGTCTAAAAGATAAAATACCTCAAGAAGCATGGGATGGAAAGAACGTAAATGTGTCACACTTTAGAATTTTTGGATCAGTAGCTTTTTCTCATGTTCCTGAAAACTAAGAAAGAAGCTTGATGATAGGAGTGAAAGATGCATAATTGTAGGATATAGTGAGCAGTCGAAAGCTTATAGACTTTACAACCCTATTACCAAAAATTTCGTTCTAGGCAAAGATGTGAATTTTTTCGAAAATAAATCTTGGTTTGATCATGTAGATGAAGCTTCAAATCAGCCTTTTTATCCACCACAATCTCCAAGATTGCAGGTTCAAGAATAGCTAGACCATTCTGGAAATGGTACATCATCAAGCACTGATTCATCTAGTGATGAATCATCCTCAGAAGAGGGACAAAAAACAAGAAGTATCAGAGAGATATATGAACAGGAGCATGATTTTGACCAACAGAATATGTTTGCATTTCTTTCAACTCAACCGACTCATTTTGAAGAATAAGTTAAAGAAAAGCATTGGGTTGATGCAATGAACCAAGAAATTGTTGCCATATAGAATAATCAAACTTGGGAATTCGCTGATCTCCCAGGAGACAAAACCAGAATTGGCGTAAAATGGGTATATATGACCAAGCTAAATGAAAAATGAAATATTGAGAAACATAAGGAAAGTTTAGTTTCCAAATGATTCTCACAATAGTTTGGTGTCGACTATGGTGAAACATTTTCTCGAGTAGCAAGGTTAGACACTGTCAGAACCATTTTTTCCATAGCGGCTCAACACAAATGGAAATTCTATCAGGTTGATGTAAAATCTGCCTTCCTTAATGGTATATTACAAGAATAAGTTTATGTAGAGCAGCCTCTTGGTTTCGACGTGCCAGGATAAGAACATAAAGTATATAGATTGAAGAAAGATTTATATGGTTTGAAACAAGCTCCAAGAGCTTGGTACACTCGCATCGACACCTATCTCATCAAAAGTGGTTTTTCTAGAAGCATCCATGAACCCACTTTGTATACCAAATTTCATGAAGGTAAAATTATTATTGTATGCCTTTATGTAGATGATATTCTTTACACAGGAAATATGATGTTAGAAGACTTCAAAGTAGCAATGCAAGCAGACTTTGAAATGACAGATCTAGGAGTCATGAAATTTTTCTTAGGCATTGAAATTCACCAATCTGATAATGGAATTTTTGTTGGTCAACTAAAGTATGCCAGTGATATCATCCAAAATTTTAGAATGACCACAATTTCCTCAAATCAGTTTTGACATAACATCTCTTACTCATACTCAGCACAACATAAAATTATCCAAGATTCCACATTGTATAAAAGTCTAGTTGCTAGTTTGTTGTATCTAACTGCAACTCGACCAGATATTATGTTTGCAACAAGTTTTGTCTCCAAGTTTATGCAGTCACCAAAGATTACTCATTGGAAGGTTGCAAAACAGATCTTAAGGTATATTGTAGGGACCATAGACTATGTTTTGTTTTATACACATCCTGAAAATTGTTCACTTTCAGGTTATATAGACAGAGATTATACAGGGAGTTTAGATGATCGCAAAAGTACCTTAGGGTATGTTTTTCATATTGGAACCAATCTGATTTCATGGGCATCCAAGAAATGGTCAATCATTTCAATATCTTCTGCAGAGGCCGAATATGTAGCAGCAACTACAACAGCTTGTTAAGCAATATGGTTGAGAAGATTATTGAAAGATCTTTCAAATTTTCAGAAGGAGCCAAGTCCAATATATTGCGATAACAATTCAGCAATTTCTTTATCAAAGAATTATGTTTTTCATAAGAATAACAAGCACATTGACACACGTTTTCATTTCATTCGTGAACTTGTCAATGATGGGGACATAACACTTTCTTTCTGTGGTTCCAAAGATCAGCTTGCAGATATTTTCACAAAACCATTGGGAATGAATGTATTTGAATTTCAAATAGAGAAATTAGGCATTATTAGTGCTTCCACTTGTAACAGTTGAGATTAGGAGGGGATGTTGAGATATTAATCTCACTGTCAATTAGGTGTAGATACATTTAATTCTATTGTCTGCTAGGTGTCATAGACAGTTCAGTTTCATTCATTTTTACTTCAGTTTACTTTAGTTCTACTCCAGTCATTTATTATTGATGTTTACAATGTACTCTATTTAACTATATTTGAATATTGTGAAGTGTAATCTCCACTCCAGCTTTTTTCTCTCATTATTTGTCAGTTTCTTGTTTGTGTCTGCGAGGAGACACAGGACATATTCTATTCAATTGGAGTAATGTATGTTTGCAAATGTTTTCCTTGGAATTTCTTTGAAGTAGGATACCGAAGACTGGTTTTTTTAATAAATGAGCCAGGTTCGAAACATGGTGTGGAGGGGTATCACATCTCAGGTATGTGCATGTTAGCATGAAAAAAATAGCGAGTGAACAGTACTCAATATGAATAGCTGTCTTAGAGTGCAGGAAGGCACTTGTCATGTACAATTTCAAACATCGACTTGTTTTGCACTTTGGTTGTAATCTTGCCAAATCCTTTCAGATCGATTCTAGAATGGTGGCAACGTTCATTGGATGGAATGATTCAATGTATTCTAGGTCTTTCATTTAGTTTTTTGGTGTAGAATTATTCTTCCTATCGGTAAAATCCATTCATGGGAAGGGAATCTGCTATAGAATTGACCAAGTGCAGTTACAAAATTCAATTATGTAGTTCTGGTACAATCGTCAGATATCTGTTTCCATTGTTGTTATTGGATTGGGAGAGATCCATCGGATATACCCAATATCATATCTATCCAATATCATTACATGTTTGCAACATATCTAGAAAACAGTTAACCCTCGGCTCATCTCGCTACACAAAACGCTCGATATGTGCTCTGCACGACTTCAAACTCTCACAAATCATAGTTTTGCATGAAGCGTTTGGGTAAGGGAACCAACATGGCTTCCTATTGGACATATGATAAGCTACATCAACCTCTACTTCACCAACGTCAACAACAACTTTTTCTAGATATGTTTTCCTTGCAAGCATCCTTGGACTATTTGTTAGGGAGAAAGACGAAATTACATGGTGAGAAAAAGAAGGAGAATTGTGTTAGCAGAAAAAGAATTTCACTCCACGGATGGAGGAATGTCTGTATCTAGAGATCAAGTAGAATTTGAGTGATGAAGGCTTTCATTTCCTTAATAGTTTGCAGAAAACCATTTGGATTCCAATTTTCTTATTTATTTTTTATGTTTGCAATCTTTAATTTATTAAAACATATTGAGACTTATAGGAGCTTAGAAGGATGGGCTTGGCCAATGATTATGCACTTAACAATATTAAGACAATATTAATACTTATAGTGGGTTGAGAGGGTTTGGAGTTGTTTATTTTGTTTCTATTCTATTTGTAAATAAGTGAAGACCTGATTAATGAATAGAGGAATATAATTACATTAGTATTTCTCCATGTTCTTTTGTGTCTAGGGAACGAATGACTAATTTAATTTTGTGAATTTGTTATATAGTAATGGATATTGTTGTGCTTTCAGCTTCAAGAGCATCAACTACATGTTATGAGGTCCATGTGTGTAGAAAGGTCAATTGCATAATTGAATGTTGGATACATTAGAGTATCGATATTGTCTTTAGAGAGATCTAGATGTCACAATTATACAAATTTGATGAAATATGGTTAGAAGCCATTATGTATTAAATGTGTTGAATGAGAAGCTTGAAAATTGTGATGGTGAAAAGAGCGTTGTCTCATAGACATTAGTGTGGGGATAAGTTTCCAAGAAGACCAGTCATACAAATGTAAATTCCAATTTTTCATTTTTGTATTAATCTGTGTTAGAAATTTATTGGAGAAATAATAAATTTACCGAGAGGAATAACCATAAACAACCAGCAGAAAATCATTAACATAAACAAAAATGTTTATCCAGGAAAACCCCAAACTCCGGGGAAAAACCCAACCAATGAAATTTCATTAACCATTGGCGAAAACCCTGGCCAATCCGACCAAGTGAACCTTAACCACTCACCTCTAGGCCTGCCTTACAATGAAGTCTTCCCAGCCTTTTATAGGCTCCATTACATGAAATACCATGGGCTGAAAACCATGGGTGCACAATACCATGTGCCCCAAAAACAATACTATTTATCCTAGTCAACATTGACTCTATCTCGAGTCAAGTTTACCTAACAATTCCCCCCTTAAACTTGAATTGGGTTTTCTTGACTATATCCAGCCAAAATTGCTAAGTGAGATAACCTCGCTCACTCTAGCTCTTCCCCCCTCAATTTTTTTCCTAGGGTAATTTTTAACTTGAAATCCACCATATCACCAAGATCTAACCCAGACTTTACCAGTGATTACCCAGGGCTACGCATGCCATACCAGGTCCTACAGCAGTATGCCCATTTACATGTAATAAATTTGTCACACCTCCAATTTCACCCCAACAAATTTTTTTTTTTTCCTTTGCGAATGCAAGCTAGTGAGCCTTGGGTGATTATGACATCTCAATCCCATCACTATGATAGTTTGCATTTCATCATGTTCAATAATACCCTCTGTCACTATTTCTCGTCTTATGTTATTTTGATTATAATTAAGGAGATGGTTTATACGAACCTAATATTTACACAGGTCTCGTATAGCCATTCTCCTTTCATTTAATGGTCATGTATCCCATTTATGAAATTATTAAACTCCAACGTAGCCCATATGAACTATGAGCATAGGTTATATAAATTTCGTTATATGGTTTGTTGACTAAGGCATTTTCAACCTTTCGAATAGCCATAGTCACGATGTTTACGTTACATATATATACATATGGTTATAGCCTTGTCATAAAATTCGAATGCATATTATTATGAATGGCTTTCCTCATACGCTTGGCATTATCATGTACATGCGCCTGGTTTGATATGACTATTCATCCGGGTACCTCAGATTTTAACTCGATTTAGTATATATATATAGTACTGGCCTTGGTTATAAATCTGTACGTAGCGCGCATTTTCATTCCGGATTGGGTTTCTATGGCTTCATCACGGTGCAAATCTGATCCACGTCAGGCGTTGGGTTGATTAACTGAGTGTTGCATCGTTTTATGCCTGTTCGTTAGCTTACGTGGTGAGTCCACGTCGCTGCACAACTCAACCTGCGTGGTGATCGACACCCACATCGATGCTTGCACCAGACATATAGAATTCAATTCTCATCAGCCTCCATAAATTTTGATACGACGGTATTAACTCTCCAGGCTGCCCTCGATCCGTGGCTTAACTGTTCAGATGCTGCCAAGTGGACGACGACGATCGTTTTTCAGTTAGGGTTCATGTGGTTAACGAAGGCTTATATAAGTTTAGAGTGTGGAGTTTAGTCAGTTTCCACGCTCCTCAGTTGCAGGCCTCCTCCGCGACTGAGCCATTCCACTTCTGCCGAGGGTTTCGACTCTCCGTTGTCGAGAGAAGATATGGCGCCTCTCGTTCCTCCATGCGCAGACAGGTAATTTCCCCCACGCACATCTTAATTTTATTGCAGGAGTGAATGATTTAAGCACTTGGTGTTAGGAGGGCCATATGCTTAAGTGAGATAGAGAGTTATATATATATATATATATATATATATATATATATATATATATATATATATATATATATATATATATATATATATACATTGAATGATCAGTAAGGTGAATGCGTCTGGTTTGTTTTTCGATGTTCCAGGTCTCCTTTCAGTGCATGGTGTAGTTGGTTTATAATTTCAGCGTTAACTTACACCCTTCTCTCGTTATATTTAAATTGCGACTGATTGATGCTATACCTCTTGAGTCGCCTGCGTCGCCTCTCCTCAGGCGAACGCCTCCTGTTCCATGGAGCTATATGAGGTATGTTATTTATTTGTGCCATTCCAGCATATCATTATTGGTTTCGTCGTTTTATTCTCGAGGGTAACTTATATTAATCCCTCTCTGTGGAATGGTCGAGGACAGGGCTCGACGCGTCTGAGGGTTTACATTCCACAGGTAATAGTTATAATACTGAGCTTATTTCATTTATGCGCTTATTTTCTACGATGGCGCAATGACTAACTTGTGTTTTGGGTCGTTTTTGTTTTCTACAGGTAAATCCAGAGGACTCCTGCGTACTTATGACAGTAGCGAGTGACCCTTTTAATCGTGTGGACGCTAACCTCGGTCTCTTGGCCCTCCAGGTCGGTATACGTATGGGGTTTCTCCTCCTCTCCTAACGTGTTATCTCGTGAGCTTCGAAAACAATGCTTCTCTGTGATGTTGGGCAAGGTTGCATACGGAACGAGACTCACTCTCCGAGTCAGGGTTTTCGTTTTCATCTTGTTAGCGTTGTCATCCTTGGATGGCGCTTGTCTAATTTCGTTCTGTTGAGATGGGGGTTGTGATTTATGTACCCCAGCCTAATAGGCTCAGTATTTCTTTTGAAAATTTTGGACAATTATATACTTCCTATTATCTTAGGTTGAATTTTAATATACTCTCCCACAATTTTAAATGTACAGGGACTGCATAAATAATGCATATAATTTCATACCATGGAATTTGGCTTTGTTTAATTTGCCCGTCTGAACTTATTTTGTTTTCTGGAAATGCTACTGACATTCCACATTTCTTAATTGCATACATCAGGATTTACAGGTAGTTATATATGATATTTATCTATTCCTCTGATGTGCTTTGTTCACTCCTTTCGGTGTAAAGTCTATACTTTGGTATTTATAGCATAATTACAGTTGTCTCTGCTCCTGGTTACACTGAACTGGTTTTATACCTGACTGTCTAGACATATGAACAGCTTGCTGGACATTTATGAGACCATTCCTATTTATCAATAAATGATTTATATGTATGAAAGTATAGAATTTATAATTGCTTATTCTTCAAAGGTATGCAAGCATAATTATATTCTTCAGTTTCTTCTCGTTTTCTTGTAATTAGTTACAGCTCGTATCTACCTATGTATATGATGGTAGCTGTATTATGAAGAGCTGGTAATGGGATTTGAACTCTTTTCACCTTCCACATAGTCAAGGAAATATTGGTTAAATAAATGCTACTGTGTATAATGTTGCAATTTATTTACTTCTTACTCCTATGCTTCTCAACTGCTTGTTCATAATTTCTGTATTCTATGTATTCTTTCTCAGTAATATAATATTAGAATAAATCCATGAGACCATTGTCTGGTCCTTTTTCCTATTTATTTGTTTATGAATATCTACTACTTTCCTGCACTAGAGTAAGGGCTTATGGACTACCTTGTAGTCTAATATCATTTGATTTCCTGCAATTATAATGGAGTATTTGGCTGAACCTGATGTCAGGCTATTGAGTCTCTCCCTCTGTTCTTCATGCACAGTATAAGATGTAAATAACATCCTGCTATTGTTCTAGTGTACTATAGTTAATTTCATTTCTCTCTATAATAGCTGAAATAAAAATTAGGCTTGGAAACAGAAGCAGATTAACACAATTCCACAGTGTTTCCTGAAAGAACAAGGTTTCCTCATATTTAGACCCACCCTGGGTTTAAACATTCTGTGGAATCCTACTTTACAGGATGGTCCTCTACAACTATACAGAGTGATCAGGTTACTACCTGGTGCTTACATTCTGTTAAATGTAGACTCAAGATATGAACTAACTTAGAAATAATTTCTGTTTTTATATGTGACCAATTCATACTATAACAAACAATAAGACAAATTTTCTCAGAGACATACCATTCGTGCAGTAGACCAACCTCCCAACCTTATAGTTCTTTTGTCTCCCAAAACTCACCCCCGAGCTGAGATCACCTCCTATAGCAGATTAACCTCTAATCTGTACAAGAGCAGCTTATTTAAGCTATTGTTCCCCAAAGCATGTTTCTAGTTCTGCGTCGAGAATCTCAGGATGCTTTTCTTCCTGATTGCCTAGGCTTCCCACTTACGGATTCTTTAAAGCTGTTTTATGCTTTTCCTCAGCTTTTCCAGCTTTTTACCTCTTCCCAACTACTTTCCTCATCATTGGGGAAATTCAGATTTTTCCTCAAAAATCTAAATTTAAAAACTATCTTCCAAGGATTTTTTGAAAGATTGTGGGGGAAATATTTGCCTCATCCATCCTCACAGATTTAGCAAGTGATCTCATCATCTCATTTTTTGTCAATTTGCACCACAATAATTTATTCATTTCCTCAATCAAATGTTTAATTACATTCACAAAATAATTATCCCTTGGGGTCCACTCCCCTTAGGATGTAAATTTCAAGTATCTAACTTTAAAATGAAATCTCAGGAATTGGGGTGTTACATATTCCCCCTCTAAAAATAAACACCGTCCTCGGTGTTATTATTCAACTACTAGAGTTTATTTTGCAAATAAAAATGGATATTTTTCCATCATTTCAGTCTCTCGTTCCCAGGTAGCTTCTTCAGCAGTAAAGTGCTTCCACTGCACCTTTACTCTGGCTACCGTTCTGCTTCTCAATTCAATTTCTTCCCGCTCCAATATTTGAAGCGGTTCTGGAAGAAACTCCCCTTCTGGTTCCACCTGTACAACATTCAAATCAACTATGTGAGAAGCATCATGCACATATCTTTTTAACAATGAAACATGAAATACATCATGAACTCTAACATGGGGTGGTAAGGCCAGCTTGTAAGCCACTAGTCCCACCCTTTCTAATATTTCAAAGGGACCACAATATCGAGGGGACAATTTTGCACAACTCCCAGCATAAAGGGTGCTCTTTTTGGGTTTAATACGCAAATATACATGCTCCCCAACTTTAAATTCTCTATGCACTCTTTTCTTATCTGCATAACTCTTCTGGCGATCTTGTGCTGTCTTGATGTTCTTTTGTATCTGTTTGAAAATTCATTCCATTTCTTGTAAAGCATCGGGTCCCAACATCATTTTGTCTTCTGGCTGACTCCAACTCAAAGGGGTACGACACTTCCTACCATACAGTGCCTCAAACGGGCTCATTTTGATGCAGGATTGATAGCTGTTATTATAGGAAAATTCAGCTAAATGTAAGAAATCTTCCCACTTTGAGGGTCTATCCATCACATACATTCTCAGCATGTCCTCCAAAATTTGATTAGTTCTTTCCGTTTGACCATCAGTCTGAGGGTGGTAGGCAGTGCTAAAATTCAATTTAGTGCCCATTCCTCCAAATAACCCCTTCCAAAAGGCTGCTGTAAACTTAGCATCCCTATCAGACACAATCACCTTAGGAACTCCATGGAGCCTTACTATCTCCTTCAGGAACACATTCACTACCTGAGCTGTTGCAAAGGTAGATTTCACTGGTATAAAGTGAGCAGCTTTGGTTAATGTGTCTACCACTACCATTACAAAGTCATGCTGGTATTTGGTTTTGGGTAATCCTGTAATGAAGTCCATGGAAACGGTGTCCCACTTCCATTCTGCAATGGGAAAAGGGTTCAGAAGACCAGCAGGATGCTGATGTTCCACCTTAACTAATTGACATTCCATGTATCTACTTAAATATTCTGCTACCTCTCTCTTCATTCCTGGCCAGAACAATTTCTTTTTCAGGGCTGTTAACATTTTCTGAGACCTTGGGTGTCCTGCATAAGGTTGTTTGTGATATTCATCCAGAATTTCTCTTTTTAAAGACTCCACATTGGGAATATACAATCTGTTCTTATAACAAATCAGCCCTTTTTGGTTTTGGGAAAAATCAGTTTTCCCCTTTTTCTGTAGTTTTACCAAAAGTGTTTCATAATTTGGGTCCTGATTTGCTGCCTTATTCACCAATTCTTCTATATCTATCTGAGCATTACTTCCAATATTATTGATATGCTGACAAGCATTTCTACTCAATGCATCAGCCACTTTATTCTCCTTTCCTCTAATATGTTTTATATCCATGTCAAACTCACTTAAAAAGGACAGCCATCTGGCTTGTCTGGCATTCAATTCAGTTTGAGAAAAGAAATATTTGAGACTAATATGATGAGTCATCAGTGTAAATATTTTTCCAGGAAGATAGTGCTACCACATCTTCAGAGCATGAATAACAGCTGCTAACTCTAAATCATAGGCACTATAATTCTGTTCATGTATTTTCAGTTTTCTGGATTCGTAAGCAATCACAGAATTTTCCTGCAACAGAACTCCTCCCAATCCTTCTCCGCATGCATCCGTACATACCACAAATTTCTTATCAGGATCTGCAATCTTCAGTATAGGGGCTGTGGTAAGTTTCAGCTTTAATTGGTCAAAACTATTTTGGCATTTTTCAGTCCATACAAACTTGACCCCTTTCCTCTGTAAGGAAGTGATGGGATGTGCTATGGCAGACAATCTCTCCACAAATCTGCGATAATAGCCGGCAATCCCCATGAATGATCTAACTGCTGAAACATCAGAGGGTACTGGCCATTCTTTTATAGCCTTTATCTTTTCCGGATCAACAACAAGGCCTTGTTCAGAAATAATATGACCCAAGTATTGGATCTTGTCCTTATAGAACTCACATTTGCTAAATTTAGCGTATGGATGATTTTCCTTTAGAGTTTGCAGCACGATCCTCATGTGTTCTTTGTGTTCCTCTTCACTGTTTGAGTAAACTAAAATATCATCTATGAACACAAGTACAAATTTATCCAAATACTTGTTTAACACACTGTTCATTAGGCACATGAATGTGGCAGGGGCGTTTGTCAAACCAAAAGGTAGAACTACAAATTCGTAGTGGCCATACCTAGTTCTAAAGGTTGTTTTGCTGATGTCTTCCTCTTTAATTCTGAGCTGGTGGTAACCAGTTCTTAAATCAATCTTGGAGAATAATGAAGCTCCTCTCACCTGATAAAAAAGATCATCAATTCTAGGCAAAGGATATCTATTTTTAATGGTCAACTTATTCAGTTGCCTATAATCAATGCACATCCTGAAAGTTCCATCTTTCTTTTTCACGAATAGCACTGGTGCGCCCCAAGGAGACACACTTGGTCTGATATACCCTTTGTCTAGCAGTTCTTGCAGTTGCATTTTCAATTCGATCAGTTCAGGAGGACTCATTCGATAAGGTGCTCGTGGAACAGGTGTTGCTCCTGGCACCAGATCGATTGAGAAGTCAATCTCTCTTTTGGGGGGAAGATGAGGGATTTCCTTTGGAAAAACTTCCTTGAATTCTCTTATTACTGGTATAGTATCCAGTAATTCTTCTTCAGTTTTCTGTTCTGTCTCTTCCACATGCACTGCATAAACCTGATATCCTTTTCTAGCTGTTCTTTTCAACTACAAAGCTGAAATTTGTCTGACAGAAATTGGTTTTGGTTTCCCTTTGAGAATAAAATTTTTCCCTTCCTCATCTACACAATGCAGGGTCTTATCCCAGCAATTCATCAAAGCTTTCTTCTTTTCCAGCCAGTTCATTCCTATCAATAAATCATATGACCCTAATGGTAGAATGTTCAAATTCACCTCTGTTCGAAACTCATTTAATTGGATTTCTGTTTTGGGAAGTTTATGGGTTACCTTTCTTTTTGTTCCAGTGGCCAGCTGTACCAACCATGACTGTTGAAATTTTTCAGTTTTTAAGTTACATTTTTCTACAATCTTTGGACTAATGTAACTCGAAGAAGCACCTGGATCAATTAGAACAGAAACAGGTAGGTCAGAAATCTTACCCTCCATTTCCACCATGGTTGCTTGATGTTCTGCTTGCCGATTTTCTAGGGCTGCACTGATAGTTGGTATGTTTCTGGCTATATCATTAACTGTTGTCACTTCCCGATCCCTCATGAGCATATGAACATTTCTATGGGGGCAGTCCCTCAAAAGATGGGGTTCTCCACAGCCCCAACATTTCAAGGGTTCCTTCATTCTGACTGTTCCCTCCTTTTTACTGTCTCCCTCTATTAGTTTCGATGCCACTTGAGACTATGCAGTTTGACTTTCTTTGGGTTTTCCAAATCTTTTCCGCTGATGATCTCTGCCAAAATTCTTCAAATAGGCTGGTTTCGGTTTTCTCCCTTTGAATTCATTCTTACTTACCCAACTTTTTCCTTGATCAGTTTTTCCTTTGAACTGTTGGTAACACAATCTAGCTTTTCTAACAGCTTCGTCCATTGTTTTTGGGTTTTCAAACTCAATTTTCTCTTTGTATACCATAGGAAAACAATTCAGAAACCTCTGTACCTTTGCCTTTTCTTCCCTTATGTAAGGTACATATCTTAATAGATTGGTAAATTTAGTGACAAACTCATCGATAGTGAGTTGTCCCAATCTAAGCTCATGAAATTCTTTTGCTTTGTCATCATAGTACCATTCATTCAAGTAGCGATTCTTGAATTTAGCCTGGAAATCTTCCCAAGTAACTGTCTTTTCATCTATGGCATGCACCATCTTTGTCTCCTCCCACCACAAGGTAGCCTTACCTTGTAGCTGGTAGACAGCTAATCTGGCTTTCAGATTGCTTTCATATTCATAAACCTGGAAATACTTAATCATATTCAGCAACTAGGCTTCAGCATCCTCCTCCTTTTCCCCATCATAGGAGGGAGGTTTGATTTTCCGAAATTCCCCTTGTAATTCCTTTTTCTACTTATTATGATGTCGAATAGCATCTTCCTCATTAGATTCATCAGTTTTCCGTTTCCCGGAACCTTCGCCTTCTTGGCTGTTCCGTGAGGTTAATTCCCTGATGAGTTTTTCCTGCTCCTCACTGGCTAATGACAATATGTCATTCTGGCTTTTTATCTCAGCCAATTCTTGTTGCAAGTTTCGCAACATAGCCATCATGGCCGCATTGGGATCTGGCTCACCACGCAGATCTACATAAATTCCACCACCTTCTTCCATTCTATCACCTCACTGTACACTACATGGCACAGGTCAGTGCACAGAAAAACAAAACAACAAAAACAAAACTTTTGCTACAGCAATAAAATTACACAGTGAGTACACAAAAATCATGAGCACAAAGTCACCAGCCCAGTTTTATAACTTGGGCTCTGATACCATTTGTCACACCTCCAATTTCACCCCAAAATTTTTTTTTCCTTTGCGCATGCAAGCTTGTGAGCCTAGGGTTATTATGACATATCAATCCTTTCACTATGATCATTTTCATTTCATCATGTTGCAATAATACCCTTTATCACTATCTCTCGTCTTATGTTATTTTTTTTATAATTAGGGAGATGATTTATACGAACCTAATCTTTACACATGTCTCGTATAGCCATTCTCCTTTAGCTTAATGGTCATGTATCCCATTTATGAAATTATTGAACTCACACGTAACCCATATAAACTATGAACATATGTTATATAAATTGCATTGTATGAGTTGTTTCCGAAGGCATTTTCGACCTATCTAATAGCCATCGTTACGTTTTTTACATTATATATATGGTTATAGCCTTGTCATAAAATTCGAAATGCATATTATTATGAATGGACTTTCCTCATGCGTTTGGTATTATCATGTACATGCGCCTGAGTTGATATAACCACTCCTCCTGGTACCTCAGATTTTAAATCGATTTAGTATATAGTACTGGCATTTGTATTACTCTGCACGTAGAGTGCCTTATCACTCCAGATTGGGTTTCTCTGGACCTCGTCATGGTGGAATTTTTTATCCACGTCAGGCGTTGTGCTAACTAAATGAGTGTTGTATGGTTTTATGCCCTTTCATTGGCTTACGTGGTGAGTCCATGTCGCTGGCATACTCAGCATACGTGGTGATCAACACCCACGCCGATACTGGCACAGGACATATAGCATTCAATTCGCATCTGCATCCATAAATTTTGATACGATGGTATTAACTCTCCCAGGCTACCCCTCGATCCGTGGCTTAACTGTTTCGATGCTGCCAAGTGGACGATGGCGATCGTTTTCAATTAGGGTTTACGTGGTTTAACGAAGGCTTATATAAGTTCAGAGTGTGGAGTTAAGTTGGTTTCCGCGCTCCTCAATTGCGGGCCTCCTCCGCATCTGCGCCATTCCACTTCTGCCGAGGGTTTCGACTCTCCATTGCAGAGAAGAAGTATGGCGCCTCTCGTTCCTCAACACGCAGTCAGGTAATTCCCCCACGCATATTTTAATTCTATTGCAGGCGTGAATGATTCATAATTAGTTTGTAAAATCCATACGATTTCTCTGAATATATCTATTGAATGATCAGTAAGGTGAATGCGTCTGGTTTGTTTTTCGATGTTCAAGGTCTCCACTCAGTGCAAGGTGTAGTTGATTTCTATTTTTAGGGTTATCGTCGACCCTTCTCTGGTTATATTTAAATTGCGACTGATTGGTGCTATACCTCTTGGGTAGCCTGCGTCGCCTCTCCTCAGGCGGATGCCTCCTGTTCCATGGAGCTATATGAAGTATGTTCTTTATTCGTGCCATTTCAGCATATAATTGTTGATTTCGTCATGTTATACTCAAGGGTATTTTATATTAATCCCTCTCTGTGTAATGTTTGATTGCAGGGCTCGACGCATCTGAGGGTTTGCATTCCACAGGTAATAGTTTTAATACCAAGATTATTTTATTTATGCGCTTATTTCTCTACGATGGCGCAATGACTGACTCGCGTTTTGGGTCATTTTTGTCTTCTACAGGTAAATCCAGAGGACTCCTGTGTACTTATGACAGTAGAGAGTGACCCTTTCAATCGTATGGATGCTAACATCAGTCTCTTGGCCGTCCAGGTCGGTATACCTATGGGGTTACTTCTCCTCTCCTGATGCGTTGTCTCGTGAGTGTCGAAATAGTGCTTCTCTTGTGATGTTGCGCAAGGTTGCTTACGGAACGAGACTCACTCTCCGAGTCGGGGTTTTCGTTTTCTTCTTGTTAGCGTTGTCATCCTTGGATGGCGCTTGTCTAAATTCGTTCTGTTGAGATGGGGGTTGTGATTTATATACCCCAGCCTAAAAGGCTCAGTATGTCTTTTGAGAATTTTCGACAATTATATGCTCCCTATTGTCTTAGGTCGATTTTAATATACTCTGCCACAGTTTTAAATGTACAGGGACGGTATGAATAAGGCATATACCATGGCATTTGGCTTTGTTTAATTTTCTCGTCTGAACCTTATTTTGTTTTCCGGAAATGCTACTGACATTCTAGATTTCTTAATTGCATACATCAGGATTTACAGGTAGTTATATATGATATTTATCTATTCTTCTGATGTACTTTGTTCACTCTTTTCTGTGGAAAATCTACACTTTGGTATTTATATCATAAGTACAGTTGCCTCTGCTCCTGGTTACACTGAACTGGTTTTATACCTATCTGTCTAGACATATGAAAATCTTGCTGGACATTTATGAGACCATTCTTATTTATCAATAGATGATTAATATGTATGAAAGTCTAGAATTTATGTTTTCTCATTTTTCAAAGGTATGCAAGCATAATTCTATTCTCCAATTTCTTCTCATTTTCTTGTAATTAGTTACAGCTCGTATCTACCTATGTGTCTGATGCTAGCTGGATTCTGAAGAGCTGGTAATGGGATTTGAACTCTTTTCACTTCCCTCATAGTCAAGGGAATGTTGGTTATATAAATGCTACTGTGTATAATGTTGCAATTTACTTACTTCTTGCTCCTATGCTTCTCAACTGCTTACTCATAATTTCTGCACTCTATGTATTCATTCTCAGTACTATGATATTAGAATAGTTCCATGAGACCATTGTCTGGTCTTTTTATTTATTTATTTATAAATATCTACTACTTTCCTTCACTAGAGTAAGGGCTTATGGACTACCTTTTTGTCTAAGATCATTTGATTTCCTGGAATTATAATGGAGTGCTTGGCTGAACCTCAGGTCAGTCTATTGAGTCTCTCCCTCTGTTCTTTCATAGACAGTATACGTTGTAACTCATATCCTGCTATTGTTCTGGTGTACTATAGTTAATTCCATTTCTCTCTATGATAGCTGTACTAAAAATTATGCTTGGAAACAGAAGCAGATTAAACACAATTCCACAGTGTTTCCTGAAAGAACAAGGTTTCCTCAGATTTAGACCCACCCGGGGTTTAAACATTCTGTGGAATTCTACTTTACAGGATGTTCCTCTACAACTATACAGAGTGATCAGGTTACTACCTGGTGATTACATTCTGTTAAATGTAGACTAATAATATGAACTAACTTAGAAATAAATTTTGTTTTTTATATGTAGCCAATTCATACTATAACAAACAATAAGACAAATTTTCTCAGAGACATACCACTCATGCAGTAGACCAACCTCCCAACCTTAGAGTTCTTCTATCTCCCAGAACTCACCCCCGAGCTGAGATCACCTCCTATAGTAGATTAACCTCTAATCTGTACAGGAGGAGCTTATTTAAGCTATTGTTCCCCAAAGCATGTTTCTAATTCTGCGTCCAGAATCTCAGGATGCTTTTCTTCATGCTTTCCTAGGCTTCCCACTTAGGGATTCTTTAAATTTTTTTTATGCTTTTCCTCAGCTTTTCCAGCTTTTTACCTCTTCCCAACTACTTTCCTCATCATTGGGGAAATTCAGATTTTTCCTCAAAAATCTAAATTTAAAACTTACTATCTTCCAAGGATTTTTTTGGAAGATTGTGGGGAAATATCTGCCTCATCCATCCTCACAGATTTAGCAAGTGATCTCATCATCTCATTTTTGGTCAATTTGCACCACAATACTTTATTCATTTCCTCAATCAAATGTTTAATTACATTCACAAAATAATTATCCTTTGGGGTCCACTCCCCTTAGGATGTAAAGTTCAAGTATCTAACTTTAAAATGAAATCACATGAATTGGGGGTGTTACAAAATTAAATCCATTATAATATTTTTTTTTTTTTTGTTTCATTGTAGCTATTCTTTGTATAATCACCCTGTCAACTTCACATAGTTGTGCCTGATGCTATCCTAACATAGAGAAATTTGATGGATTCCCTTATCCAAATGTGGTGACTTCATCTATGTCATGATTTCTTTTGGCATATGCTTCCTTAGATCCAACTGTAAAAAAATGTAAAACTCCTGCCAGAACATCATCGTCATTGTCATTGACAATGATTTCCAACCGTTTTCTGCCGCAACAATCAGATCTCTCTTTCACCAGCACTGCCATAAAATATGCAACCGATGTTGAATCTCTTTCACAGGATCTTCTCTTGCCAAGGTAGAAACTGGCTATCAATCGATGTTGGTAGATGCACAAAAAACACCCCTGTCGATAGAAACCATATTTTCACTTCACAAGGGTGTGATATAGATCAGACATTCCATGCCTTTCTAAACCTTTTCAATAATTTTCATTCAAAAATCTCTTTTTCATTCAAAAGTTCAATGCCCTTCTATCCTTTGTCTGTCGATTTAACTGTTTGAGAGAGGTGAGACTAGCCGCCTTAGACTTGTTAAGAGCAACAGATTACTCTGACTGGGTTTCGACCCTTTGCGTTTCAACCCTCGTATTCAGAGCACCGGTTTCTGCCTTCTTTTGTTTGGGCTTTACAATACCTTTTAGAAATTTTAATCTACTCCCCCCGGAAACTCCCGATATTATTTCTTGGCTTTGAAGGGTCTGGCACCAAATCTGCAGATGTGTAAGTCAGTTCAGTGATTTCATGGATAGAAGAAAAACCTTCCAACAACTTTTGGTTAGCAGTGAATGCATTCCCATTTCTTAAATATGTAGGTTCGTAATCATTTTCTTGATCGGCCCCAGAAAATGACCCCAATCCTCGACTCATGAACGCACCAATGCCATGTTTTCCATCTTCATTTCTAAGCCAATTTAATGACATCCATGGAAATCTGGGTCTCTAGAGAATCCAGAAAAGGCTCGGCTTGCCCAACATCCATAAGGGTTCTGTAAAGGCGAGAAATGGGTTGAGATATGGAATAATCGATGGTGATTCCACCCTCTGCTTTCATGATGGGATTTTAAAGAAATATGTCCATGCGTTCCCAGGGCTTCTTGCTTTCCAGAGACCTAATCTGCTTGAAAAAATTATAGACCACGCTTCCTCCAATTCCCTGAATCCAAGTAGCCCTAATATCGACCTTGTTGCCCCTGAATTCTGATGTAAAGATTCGTCCACCTATGTGGTTTCTAGCCTCCACAATGACCAAATCGAAGCACTCATTCAAAGCCAATTGCACCAGCCAGTTTGCAGTCGTGAGGTCGGCCCCTATTATCACAATTTGTGGCTTCCTCACCACCATTTGAACTCAAATGGCGGCAATATCACCAACCAATTCCACTCATCCATCTTAGTCCACTTTTGCGCATTTGCATGGATTATCTATGTTTGAATCTCTATCAATGGTATATCCACACCAGATCTGACGAGATCCATTTTCTTAACATGCATATCAATTTGTGATAAGATGCTACACAACGATCTAGCTTCTTCACACATAGATCTAGATCTTCAAACATTAGATTTGACATATCCAATTGAATCACTCTCATTCAACAATGACTCAACGATCTTGGTTAATAAAAAAATCCACAATCTTGAAAGTAAAATTAAAACTCCAAACTCGGGAAAAAACCCAACAAATGAAATTTCATTAGCCATTGTCCAAAACCCTGGCCAATCCGGCCAAGTGAGCCTTCACCGCTCACCTCTAGGCCTGCCTTACAATGAAGTCTTCCTAGCCTTTTATAGGCTCCATTACATGCAATACCATGGGCTGAAAACCATAGGTGCACAATACCATGTGCCCCAAAACCATTACTATTTATCCTAGTCAACATTGACTCCATCCGGAGTCAAGTTTACCTAACAATTTGCAATAATTTAATGTAATAATTCAAGGGGAGCTTGGAATAATGCTTAAATTAGTAAATAGATAGGATCAGGTGGTTGGTTGTTGAGAGATTTTCTCAACAATATTCTCCTTCTTTGGGATCTCTTAGATCTCATGACCACTATTTATGTGGCTTGTAATCTGGATTTTGGGTGCATAATATGAATATTTTTTTGAGTAACATGTGAACGATTTTTGTCCATCAAATTTATAATTAATAAACCATGTGCTTGTTTGAGGACAACTTTATTAAATCAATTGATGCTTAAATACTTTATTGGGTTTAGGTTGGTATCCAATAATGTTTTTATCGGACAAGTGGTTTGAGAAGACCATCAATTGGAGTTATAAAGCAAGGAAAAATTACTTTTTATGACCATATTACACTAAATCACGCATTTCTAATGGTGCATGAAAAATTGGTAAAGATAATTTTTTTGTGTAAGAATTATTGGAATAAATCAACCATGAACATTTTTCAAAATTAAATGCATAGATATGATGATGTATTAAAAAAAAAAATTGCATTAAGAGAATTGGAGCCATCATAATGACACTCATAATGTGCGATGCCATGATTGTTGGAATAGCTCATAACTTCAATTCAATTACTACACAAAATGTTTGTTAGGAGTTATTGTTGATGACCACCAAATGCCTGTAAATTTATGGTATTTTTTGTTGCTACTTTCAAACCGTGTGGAAATTTATTTGCTTGTTGTTTTGAATTTTATTGTGCCGAGAGGCTCTACAACCCAATATATAGGGATGTGTAGATGTAATGTGTGTAATGTAAACTTTTGATATTTCGAACTTAATATATAGAGATGTGTAGATGTAATGTGAGTATTGTAAACTTTTGATATGTTAGAGTGTATAGAGATGTGTAGATGTAATGTGTGTAATGTAAACTTTTGATATGTCAGAGTGTACAGAGATTTGTAGATGTAATGTGTGTAATGTAAGCTTTCGATATGTCGGAGTGTATATAGATGTGTAGATGTCGTGTGAGTAATGTTAACTTTTGATATATTTATCATTTTAATACCATGGGCTGAATACCATGGGCCAAATACCATATTTATAAAAGAGGTATGGTAAATAAATAAAATATAAATAAAACTTAGATATTAAAACGTCCTTTTATATCTACTTCATAATCCTATTTATATTTAGGAACACTCAAAAAGTGGTTTTATTTAGGTGAATCCTGAGCTAAATACTACGGGTCAAATTATTGTTAATACCATGCCAAAAAAACATTATTAACCCTAATATTAATATTATTTCTAATATTCAAATTATTATATTATAATATTAATATTATTAAATTTAATTAATGTAAATTTTTGATATGTTGGAGTGTATAGAATTGTACCACTTTAATACCATGGGCTGAATACGATGGGTTGAATACCATGGGCCAAATACCATATTTATAAAAGAGGTATGGAAAATAAATAGAATATAAATAAACCATAGGTATGGTAAATAAATAAAACACCTTTTTATATTTACTCCATAATCCTATTTATATTTAGGAACACTAAAAAATATCATGGGCCAAATTAACACACTATATGCATTGCCTATCTCAGGTAACAATAAACATGTAAATGTAAATGTAAAAATAATGTTTAATATTTAACATTTAAAATTTTATCTAATTAATCTAATGTCAGCCCTAAGGTAAAAATAAACATGTAAACGTAAATGTAAAAATAATGTTTAATATTTAACATTTAAAATTTAATCTAATTAATCTAATGTCATCCCTAATGAAAAATCACTTCTCTCCCTACATATATAAATTTAACACAGTGGGACAAATACCATATTCTATTTCTCTTTCATTTTATATTGGTGGGAAAAGAGAATAGAGATGGGGGAAGAGAGGAAGGAAGAGAGAGAGGAGGAGAGAGGGAGGGAGATAGGAGTAGAGAGGGAGGGATATAGAGATGAAGTTGCAGGGTGAGAGAGGGAGGGAAGAATAAATTCATAGAGAGAGAGAGAAGTGGAGAGAGAGAGGGAGTGACAAGGGAGAAATAGAGAGAGTATGTGTATGTTTGGTGGTGATATAAAGAGAAAAATAAGGATTGATGGAGGGAATGGGGGCAGAAGGAGAGAGGCAGGGATATAGTAACATAGTTGGAGGGTGAAAAGAGGGAGAGAGAGGGATATAAAGAGAGAGATATATGTGGGAATGAAAGGGATATAGGGGAAGGAAGAGAGAGAGGATGTGAGAGAGTGGAGAGGGAGGGAAAGAGAGATGGAGCTGGAGGGGAGAGAGAGGGAAGATGATATCTTGCACTTGATGCACTGATTTCAGTGTGGATGGTGATCTCTAATGTAAATTTTGATAGATCCAGAGTAATGTAAACTTTTGATATGGTGATTTCTAATCCTATTTGATTGCTTGCACTAGATGCATTGATATCAGTGTAGATGTTGGTTTCTAATCTTATTTTCCTACTGGCACTAGATGCATTTATTTCAGTGTAAATACAGATAATATAAAACTCTGGATCCAGAGTAATGTATTTACATAGGGAGTGAGAAATGGATAGAGAGAGGGAGTGACAAGGGAGAAATATAGGAGTATGTGTATGTTTGGGGGTGAGATTAAGAGAAAAATAAGGAGAGATGGAGGGAATGGTGGGAGAATTAGAGAGGGAGGGATATAGTAACATAGTTGGAGGGTGAATAGAGGGAGAGAGAGGGAGATATAGAGAGATATAGATGTGGGAGAGAAAGGGATAGAGGGGAAGGAAGAGAGAGAGGATGTGAGAGAGTGAATAGAGGGAGGGAAAGAGAGATGGAGTTGGAGGGGGGAGAGAGGGAAGATGATTTCTTGCACTAGATGCATTGATTTCAGTGTGGATGGTGATTTCTAATCCTATTTTTCTGGAACTATATGAATTTATTTTAGTGTAGAGGTTGAGAAAGAGTGTGTGTGTGTGTTTGGGGAGGAAAGGGGATTGGAAGGCAAAGAGAGAGAGAGAGAGAGAGAGAGAGAGAGAGAGAGAGAGAGAGAGAGAGATAATTCTCTTGCAAAGAGAGAGAGAGAGACAAAAAGATAGAGGAAGGTAGGAGAAGAAGGAAAAGAGAGATGACATGAGAGAGAGGAAGAGATTTATGGGGGAAGAGAGAAAATTGGAGGTCAAAGAGAGAGAGAGAGAGAGAGAGAGAGAGAGAGAGCGAGAGAAAGGAAGGATGAGAGAGAGGAGGAGAGAGGGAGGGAGATAGAAGGAGAGATGTAAGTATGGAGAGATGGAGTTGGAGGGGGAGAGAGGGAGGAAAGAAGGAATACATAGAGAGTGAGAAGTGGAGAGAGAGAAGAAATGAAAAGGGAGATATGAAGAGAGTGTGTATATGTTTTGGGGTGATATAAAGAGATAAAGAAGGAGATACGGAGAGAAGGAGAGAGGGAGGGATATAATAACATAGTTGGAGGGTGAAGAGAGAGGGAGATATATATGTGGGAAAGAAATGGAGAGAGAGGATGGAAGAGGGAGGATGTGAGCGAGTGGAGAGATGGAGGGAAAGAGAGATGTAGTTCGAGGGGGGAGATATGGAAGTAGATGGTGATTCATAATCCTATTTGATTGCTTACACTAGATGCATTGATTACAGTGTAGATGTTGATTTCATTGTAGAGGAGGAAAGATGGAGGGAAAGAGAGATGGGATTGGAGGGGGAGAGAGGGAAGATGATTTCTTGCACTCGATGCATTGATTTCAATGTGTATGGTGATTTCTAATCCTATTTTACTTTCACTATATGCATTTATTTTAGTGTAGATGTTGAGAGAGAGAGAGAGAGATAGAGAGAGACGGAGAGACATAGAGAGAGAGATAATTGGATTGAAAAGAGAGAGAGAGAAAGAGGAAGGTAGGAGAGGAAGGACAAGAGAGAGGACATGAGAGAGAGGAAGAGAGTTATGGGGGAAGAGAGAAAATTGGAGGGCAAAGAGAGGGAGAGAGAGAGAGAGAGAGAGAGGGAAGAAGGAATACATAGAGAGTGAGAAGTGGGGAGAGATATGAAGTGACAAGGCAGATATGGAGAGAGTGGTATATGTTTTCAGGTGAGATAAAGAGATAAAGTAGGAGATATGGAGAGAAGGGAGGAGATAAGGAGAGAGGGAGGGGTATAGTAACATAGTTGGAGGGTGAAGAGAGAGTGAGATATATATGTGGGAAATAAATGGAGAGAGAGGAAGGAAGATGGAGAATGTGAGAGAGTGGTGAGATGGAGGGAAAGAGAGATGTAGTTAGAGGGGGGAGATGGGGAAGTAGATGGTGATTTATAATCGTATTTGATTGATTGCACTAGATGCATTGATATCAGTGTAGGTGTTGGTTTCTAATCTTATTTTATTACTTGCACTAGATCCATTTATTTCAATATAGATGTTGATTTCTAATCTTATTTGGTTGCCTGCATTAGATGCATTGATCTGAGTATAGATGTTGTTTTGTAATATTATTTGATTGTTTGCATTAGGTGCATTTATTTCAGTGTAGACATTGATTTCTGATTTGATGTAATTGGATGTACATTGATGGTGCATTAATTTTAAAGTGATTGGATTAATATTGTGCATTGATTTCAGTGTAATAACACAAAAGTATTAACAATGTACATTAATATTTGTGTTATAGTAAGTAAACCTATTAATATTGAAGAGCAAGAGAGACAATGTATGATATTTAGTACAATAGTTCAAGCTAAATATTTGAATGGTTTATTATTTCAATTGTCCTTTTCATATAATCATATGAAAAGATGACAAAACTAACAATGGTCACGATTTGAGATTGATCACAATGAAGACTATTTTTAATTGACTACATTCTTATTATTTTCATTTTCTATCATTCAACACTATTACATTGTCACTGTGCATTCAAAAAAATTATTTGGTCATTAAAGTTATTAACAATATTTATCATCTGAAAAAACTGAGGTAACTAAGAAAATTTTAAAATTAAAACAACCAGATAAATATCAGAGATATTTGGTATATATAAAATTATTATATTTATATTATCTGTATTTGCATATTATTGATAAAATTAATCATATTTTTGATATATTTTCCTTGGCCACACACGACTGAAACCATCCTAGATCCATCTTAACTCTGGATCTATCAAGCACCGAGAGGGATCAAATCTCTCGAGGTCAAACCTTTCCTCAATTTTTACACTCAAAAAAAGAGGTTTGCACCTCTAGAGATTTGATCCCTCTCGGTGCTTGATAGATCCAGAGTTAATATGGATCTAGGCTAGTTGCTATCATCAGTTGGATTAGAACAAATTGATAAGTTGGTATGCAAAGATATCTCATTTGAAAGAATGGGAAGTGGACCTGCATTGAAAAATTCAAATTTTTATTTTATCACCATCTATTAAATGTTGTGCTTATGCTTGTACTTAGCTTTGATGCACTTGAATATGATATTTTATACATTAGCTATTTGGGTTTTACCATGGTATATTTTCTCATTAGACATACAATCATGAAAAATCATTGTTACCAGTATGTATGGATCATACACCATGTGATAATATTATGGTCACATACTAATGTCAAGGACTTTATTTTCAAGAGAAATAGTGTCTAGAAGACTACTTGCATATGGAGCTTATGATAAGAGCGTACGTGTGAGATTACTAGTGCTGTTGAGTCAATGATGTTATTGTTTTTCATTATGCGTATGTGTTGTTTCTATTATGATTAGATTATTACTATGCTGATGTTCATGTTGTTGTTTTGGCTTTAACACCATGTATGTTCTGCTAATATATTTTGGTGAGGACCATATGGTTGACCAGATGATGTTGTTGTTGGTCATTGAGTTAGGAGAAAGAGTGCTATTTTCTACTCTTGTTATTGTTGATGGTAATGATATGCTTGACAATTTGGTTGATTGGATGGACATGTCATTTTTTTTTTTGGTATTTTTTTTGTGTTTTGCTGATTTATTTCAGTACTATGACATGGAGAGTGTCATTGTTGCTCGAGGAGGTATGTTATGGTCATGATTGCTGCTAAGTATGTGTCGATCCATATTAATTGATGATGAATTTATTGATGTTGTTAAATTGTTGCTAACAATCGTGATATATTTTTGTTGTTGATATTGATTGATTGGGTTTCTTGTTGCTAGGTTATATCCTCTTTGTTGTTGTTGCTTCATGTGAGAGTTGAGTGTGTTGTTGTTTCTTCAAGAGATAGTGTGTTATGGTTTTTGCTGCTTATTTTCATGCTTGTAGGTAAAATTTAGCTAATTTTTAGGGGGAATTATCATGATTACATATATTTTTTGTTGAGTCTATCCATTTCCATTGATGCTAAAGGGGGAGACATGGTATCTACATTGGTTTTTCACAAGTTTTTTGGATGCTTCAACTGGGGTTGTCATCAATGCCTAAGGTAGAGATTTTTGCAATAGATGTTGTGATGATGGTGGATATTAATGTCAACTAGGTATTCATGGTGTGTTGATGTTTGCATTAAAGTCAACTCAGTAGCATGAGTAGTAGATATTTGATTGTTGTATGTTTTTTTATGATTGGTTATATAATGTATGGTCATTATGGAAGACATTTGTGTTGCAGGTGGAAACTTGGCTTACGACATATGAGTGTGTTTAGCTTATGTCATATGTTATGTTGTCTGTTATTTGGTTTATTATGTGTATATGGTTTCTTTGATAGTTTTACAAGTGCCCTTGGTATAGGAATTACCATGGTATTGGTAACTATGTGGAGCAGGTGGGAACATTTATTGGTATTACCTTAGTACAAGTTGTCTTGGTATTATAATTACCACAATATTTATATTACCATGGTAAAATTTCCCTTGATATGGGTATTACCATGGTATTAGTATTACTATGGTATAGGCTCCCTTGGTATTGGCATATCCATGGTATTTTTCTTTGGTATTGGTATGGAGTTTGTTGAGGATAATTTGACATATACTTGTGTAATAGTATTGATTTGTTGGATTGATGGAGTGAATGAGCACTAGTTTGAACATGCATGAAACCTAGTTGACATGAAGGTGCTAACGGTGTTGAGGCTTCATAAAAAATAGTGTGTAGAGAAGGTGGGGGCCTTCTAGTAGGAAAATATGGACACAAAGAAAATTTCTCGATGGCTCCATTAGCGTTGGGTGAGGCTCATTGGTCGTAGTGGCTTCCAATAAATATTTGTTTGTAGAGTTGTGAGAGAAGATTATTTCTATCTAGTGTTACTAGCATGCGGTCATAGTTTTTGAATTTTCCTTCTAGTGTGTGGTAGGTCTTCCAAGTAAAACATTTTTGAGAACTTAATAGAATATTTGAAAAACAACAAGAAAAGGTCATTATTTTCCTTGGCGAGGGTTTTCCACCTCAACACTTGTTTCCATTTATGTGCATGTTTTGATATTGTTCATGGTTATTCTACATGTTTATTTTAGGTCTCTTTCATATGTTATTTGATGACTTATTGATTCTTGGTTTTTTTATAAAATGTTTTAAAAACTAATATACCCTTTCAGTACTGATCCCCTTCTCCCCCCCCCCCCCCTATTAGTGAGATCATTTCCAACACTTTTTTAATTTTTTTTAATTTTAGTAAGCTAAGATACATTATAATGTAATTTTGTTTTTTTGCTTACTATAGATATACATGGTTGCCCTAGTATGAAACCCTTAACCCAATCATTCATATATCTATATATATATATATATATATATATATAACCCCCAAGGGTTAGCTCAAGTGGTAGTGAGCCAATACGTGGGCCTCTCCATTGAGGGAGGTCACGGGTTCGATCCTTCAGTCCTTTGGGGTCAGGCGCCGAAAGTCCGCCGAACGGTTTACCGCGCATACCATCAAGAAATTCTGGGGAAGTGCGCTCGGGTTTTTCGTGAGCTTTCCCCTCGTGAATATATATATATATATATATATATATATATATATATATATATCATTGCGGCGAGAGCGAAATTCTATCTATGATTTTGCTACACCTGAACACCTAAAGTTTTCATGCATCCTTTTAAAATAAAAATGAAATTCCTCTAAATAAAAAATATTATTTACTATAATAAAAAAATAATAATATAGGGAATAATAAAAAATAAAAGTGAATATACATATTTGAATAGTTTTAATTAAAATCATTATAAAACATCAATAACCCATTCTCACTATGTTTAATCTTTTAGTTGTTTCTATTCAAAGATGTTCTAGAATATTTCACTTTTATGTTCATGCTCATCCATAACTAAAATATTTTCATGTACATGTTAAATAACATAATTTTATATCGAACTTTCTACAAAAATAAATTAATTTAAAGTTTCAAATAAAAATCTTATAATTTCATTTTTGAATATGAGGTGAATAATTGTTATTGTTTAAAAAATATTTGAATGTACTTTCTTTATTTCTTTTGTGGTGGTCAAAATTTGAAGAAATTGAGTTCACAACTTTATGCACTTTTCCCATTTTCGGGTCGACACTTAGAGACTAGAACAACACCCATTGTTAGTACAAAATGGTTGAAATAAGGAGAGGAGTTTTGAAGAAGCGAAGTTATACCATTCATCTCTCTATTTTCACTTTCAATTTTTCAAGTAAGCAGATATCACGCCAAGTCTCCCTTCTATATAGTGTAATTATCCTTTTCTGTAAGTTTCTTCGGTGGTAATAATTTTAAGATATTGAGTCCACAACTTTATCAACATTTCATATTTTTAAGTCAATATTTAGAGTCCCAAAAAACACCCATCTTCAAGACAAAATGATTGAGAGAATAAGGAGAGGATTTTTAAGGAAGAAAATGTCTTTCGTGCTTCTCTCAATTTTTATTTTCAACATTTCGACTAGATGAATTTCATGTGATGTCTCCCTTTCATGTGGGGTAGTTATCATTGTTTGTAACCTTCAGTGGTGATCATAATTGGAATAAATTGAGTTTAGAACATGTTCCAAAGTTTCCAATTTTAGTACGATGCTTTGGGCCTAGAGAAGAATCCATGATCGAGATAGAATGGTTGAGAGAAGTAGGAGATTATTTTTAAGGAAGAAAAGGTCTACCATCATTCTCTCTACTTTTATTTCCAATTTTTCAATTAGAATAATCGCATGCCATGTCTCACTTTCATGTAATCTTATGATCCTTGTTTTCAGGCTTATGCGGTGATCAAAATTTGAAGAAAATAAGTCCAGAACTTGATCCATAGTTTCCATTTTTACGTTGAAATTTTGAGTCTAGAAAAATACCCATCATCACGACAAAATGGTTGAGAGGAGGAGGAGATTATTTTTGGGGAAGCAAAGGTCTTCCCTTATTCTCACTATTTTCATTTTCAAATTTTCATGCAAACTAATATCATGTTAAGATTCCCTTCCCTGCATGGAAAAGATCGTTATTTGCAAGCTTCTGTGGAAATAAAAAATTCAAGAAATTGATTCTCGATTTTTTGAGACGATGGATACGATTCCAAGTTTCCCTTCCATGTAGGGTAATGATGATTGTTTTTAATATCTTTGGGTGATGGAAATTTTAATAAATTGATTTCGGAACTTGATCCATGATTTTCATTTTTAGGTCGACATTTTGAGTCCAAAACATGACCCGTTATTATTACATGGTGGTTGAGAGAAGTATGAGAGGATTTTTTAGGAAGGAAAGGTATACAATCCTTCTCTCTATTTGTATTTAAAAAAAATTGAATATATATATATATATATATATATATATATATATATATATATATATATATATATATATCATGCCAAGTTCTCTTCCTTGCAGGGTAATGATCCTTGTTTATAAGGTCTTGTGGTAATCCAAATTTTAAGAAATTGAGTCCAGAACTTATCCATGATTTTTCATTTTAGGTCAAAATTTGGAGTCTATAATATGACCCATCATCAAGACAAAATGGTTGAGAGAAGGAGGAGGAGATTTTTGAGGAAGCAAAGGTCGCCCATCGTTCTCTATATTTTTATCTTCAAATTTTCGAGTAGATAAATATCATGGCCGATCTCATTTCCTTGCAAGATAATTATCCTTTTTTGTAAGTTTAAGTGGTGATCAAAATCGTTAGAAATTTAGGCTAGAACTAGATCCACAATTTTAATTTTTAAAAGATGTTTCATGGCCATAACAATAACCATCATTGGTACAAAATGGTTGACATAAGGAGGAGGGAATTTTTGAGGAAGGAAGTGCTTTCCATCCTTCTATTTATTTTTATTTTCAATTTTTTGACTAGATATATCTCATGCCAAGTCTCCCTTCCATGTAGGGAAATGATCCATATTTGTAAGCTTTTATGGTAATCAAAATATGAAGAATTTTAGTTTAGAACATGATCCACAATTATAGTTTTTAGGTCAAAAATTATGAGTCGGGGACACATCATCATGAAAATATGGTTGAGAGGAGAGGGGTTTTGAGGAAGCAACGATCTACCATCCTTCTCTCTAGGATTTGTTTCAATTTTTCATGTTCAATAATATCATTCCAAGTATTAGTTATATTGTTCCTATAACATGATAGGTGTATGTGAAACACATATAAAATCATATTAGTAAATAATAACAACCACATATATATAAACCCTAATATTATTACCCAGATATTATAAACCCATATATTATGAACCCAATGTTGTAAAATATATATTACAATCCCTAGGGTATATATGAAATATTATGTACCATTGTTGTAAACTAAATGTACAAACCAATTTTATAAATCCGAATGTTAAAAACAAAATTTTATAAAATCCAATATTATAAAACAATGTTATAAACACATATAAACATAAGGGATTAATAGTATAAACCCAAGCGATTAATAAACCAAAGGGTTTAATATTATAAGATCAAAATATTAATTTTGTGAAACCAAGGAATTAATTTTTCAAACCGTAATGTTAAACCGAATATTATATTAAACCTAAAACTATAAATCCTAATATTAAACCCTAATTCATAATGTCGTAATTTCATGATGAAAATTTTGATATTAAAAACCTAAGAGATTAATATTAAAAACCTAAGCGATTAATATTATAAACCCAAGGTATTAATAAACTTAATCAATTAATGTTATAAACTGAGAAGATCAATAAACCCAATCGATTAATATTTAAAACCTTGAGATTAGTATTATACACCTAAGGATTAATGGTATAAACCGTAATATTAAACTAGATATTAAACCCTATACTATAGACCCAATATTATAAACTGTAAAATTAAACCCAATATTAAAACCTAATATCAAGCCCTATATTATAAATAGTAATAGTAAACTCAATATTATATACCCTAATATCGTAAGTAGTAATATTAAACCATAATTTCGTAATCTTACATTGTGATGCTGCAAAAATTGTAATGTAAGGTAACATTACGAAAATATTAGATTGATTGTCACATTGTGATGAAATTTTTCACAATACGATGTCGGAAATATTTTGTAACATATCAATGTGACAATTTTAAACCCTAATATTAAATGAAAAATTAGAAACCTTAACATTGTAAAACTTAATATTCTAGTCCCTCATACTAAATCCGATACTAGAAAACCTATAGTAAACCCAATATTATAAACCCCAATATTAAATCATAATTATGTAAATTTCATAATGCAATGTTGAATAAATTGCAATCTAATTTTAAGGTTGTGACAATGATTGTCACATTGTGACAATCTTTGTCACATTGTGAGAATGTTTGTCACAATGTAACGTTGGATAGATTTGTGTACCATTCCAACACCACACCATGATTTTTATCAAAACGCCAATATTAAAATAGAATATTAAACCATAACATCAAAACCTCACACTAAGACCTAAATATTAAACCATAATATTATAAACCCAATATTATAACCCTAATATTAAACTCAATGTTTTAAAGACAATATTAAAGTGAATATAGTAAACCTTAATATCAAACCTAATATTATAAATAATAATATTAAATATAATATAAAACCTTATACTATAAAC
>CM076576.1:936867801-936923965 GCA_034641835.2 Pinus albicaulis
CCCAATATTAAAACCTAATATTAAATCAAATATTATAGATCCTAAAATTAAACCATAATTTTGTAATGTCACAATGTGACACTAAATAAATTATAAGGTAAACATTGTGACAATCATTGTTATATTGATTGTCACATTGAGACAATATTTGACACAATGTGAGGTTACGAATATTTTTATACAGTTCCAATGTCACAATATTAAACCCTACTATTATACCAAATATTAGAAACCCTAATACTATAAAAATTAATATTATAGACTATAATATTACAACCAATATTAGAAATTTAGTATTAAATCCAATATTAAAAACCCTAATATTAAACCCAAATTTTGTAATGTCGTAATGCAACATTGAACAATTTGTAACATAATTTAACATTATGACAATTATTTTCCTAGTGATTGTCAAAGTATGAAAATGTTTATCACAATGGGGTGTTAGATAGATTCTTGCATTATTCTGATATCACAACATGTTTTATTATAAAAATCCCTAAAATTAAAACCCAATTTTGAAACAGAATATTGAAATCCTAATATTAAAACAAAATACTAAAACCATACACTATAACCTCATAGTAAATCCCAATACTAAAACCATAATATTAAAACCCTAATATTAAAACCCAATATTAAATATGGTAAACATAGGGTTGACCAAGCTTAGTCGTGGTCAACTATTTAAACAATTACTATGAAGGTTGGGTTTTTTTGTCTATGTTGCCTAATATGTTTGACTATGTTTTACTGATCTTGGTGTTTGGTTTTAATTTTAGGATTTTAATATTAGGGTTTTCCATGGTCACCCTTTTTAAACAACACTCACTATGTTTTGACTATGAATGACTAGGTTTAAGTATTTTTTTTACTATTGTTGACTACAATTGTCTATATTTGTCCATGTTCACAATATTTAAACATCGATAACTATGTTTTTGTATTTGATTAATATTTGTGTAACTTATCCTTACCATAGTTTGATTATGGTAGATTTTGGATAACTTTGGTTAAATATGATTCGACTATGATTGACCATCATTTGACAATGGATTTCCTATGTTCAATCATAGTTTGATATGACTGAATCTAGTTGACCATGGTTTGAGTATGGGTACACTATGGTTGCGTATATTTTGACCTTCATTATACACCCTAATATTACAACCAATCTTAGAAACTCGGTGTTAAAACCTAATATTAAACCCTCATTTTGCAATGTCATAATACGACATTGAATAGTTTGTAACATAATTCAATATTGTGATAATCATTTTCCTATTGATTATCATAGTACGACAATATTTATCACAATAGTGTTGGATAAATTATTGCACCATTCTCACATCACAACATGTTTGATTATTAAAACCCTAACATTAAAAACCCAATATTGAAATGAAATATTGAAATCCTAATATTAAAAATAAATTCTAAAACACAACGCTATAACCTAATAGTAAATCTCAATAATAAACCCCTAATATTAAAACCCAATATTAAATAAGGTAAACATAAGGTTTACCAAGCTTGGTCATGGTCAATTGTATAAACAATGTCTATCAAGGTGGACTTTATTTGTCTATTTTGTCTAATATGGTGGTTCACTCTTTATAAACAACACTGACTATGTTTTGATTATGAATGACTATGTTTAATTATTCTTTTAATATGGTTTACCATCATTGACTATATTTGTCCATAGTTACCATGTTTAAAAATCCCTAAATATATTTTTTTCTATAGTTAATAAGTGTATCACTATTCTTGACCATCATTTGACCATTTCTTTCCTATTTTTAACCATAGTTGAATATGATTGACTATAGTGGATCATGGTTTGAATATCGTTACATTATAGTTGGTTGTATTTTGACTATGGTTCTTCTATAATTTATAAAACTTAATGTTATAGACCATGATTTGACTATGTCTTCTCTATAGTTGTCCATGATTTTATTATGGATACAATTGCAATGGTGATTTTTTATGGTTAACCATGGTTTGACTATATTTAACCTTGAGCATGTACTATAGGCCTCAATGGGAAACCATGATCATCAACTACAATTTAATATAACTGAGTATGACTTAATATAGGTCACTTATAGATAAATTTTTGTGTTAAATTTTTAACATAATTTTCAAAATTAATAGTTTTAGCATCAATTTCATTTTCAAAGTTTTACAATGAGGGTTTTAATATTTCTTTTTATTTTTTGATTTAAATATTGGATTTAAATATTACAATTTTAATATAAGTAAAGATAGGTTAAGTATTCAACTATTAGTAAATGTATCTTAATATTAATTATCTTAAACATAAATTTACTACAACTAAATAATTTTATTTTTAATTAATAATAATAATGTAATGTAATATTATTTAACTACAATATGAGTTTATTAATAGTAATATGGTTAATATTATTACTATTACTATTAATATTAAGTTTATCATTAATTTTAAGAGGAAAAATGACTAACAATTGAGATTAGTGTTCTATAATTGTTATTAATGTTAGATAAGTATTAACATTAATATTAGTGAGAATTAATGTTAATATTTTATTAATAATATTCGATATTAATGTTATTAACCATTATATTATACTAACCTAAAATTATTAAACTTAAAATTAAACATAATCATATTATTTAATATTAATCTTATCAATGCTTTTCTAAAAATTTATTATTAATATTGATATTGTATAATTATTATTAATGCTAGATAATCTTTAACATTAATATTAGTGAGAATTAATGTTAAATTATTATTAATAATACTCAATAATAATGTTATTAACCATTATATTATACTAACCTGAAAGTATTAAACTTAAACTTAAACCTAATCATATTAGTTAATATTGGTCTTATCAATGTTTTTCTATAAAAAATTATTATTAATACTCACATTCACATTGTATAATTATTGAGGTGTTAATATTAATGAAATTTAATGTTAAAATATTATTAATATTAATAATTAATAATGCTATTAATTATTACTACAAAAATCTAATATGGTTATAAATAAAAAATAATATTATAATATTATTATTAAACCTAGTATTAAAAAATCTAAATCCAAAATTCAAAACCCTAAACTTAATATTAGTAAAATTACTTAATACTAAATATAATTATAAATGATTATGACATATCTTAAAAAAATATTAAATATAAGTACCTTAATTTCAAATGTCACCATAATTTTACAAGAACATGGATCACTTAGACACAGAAAAGCCCAAAAAAATAATAATAATCCAAGATGGAATCCCTTAACCAATTATAATATTGGCCAATAAAAATATATAAGAAAATTATAAGTCTAAAATAATATTTAATATATTATATAACACAATAAAACAATAACTTAAACTTACAAAATTGTCTTATAGTAAATATAAATTAAGTATTCACCCATTAGTAAATTAAATTTAATATTAATAATATTAAACAAAAAAATATTATCATTAATTATTATTATTATTAATTAATAATAATAATTTAATGTCATAATCAAGTCCAGTTATAATCGGTTGAGTATGGGCATGGTCAACAAGGCGACCCAGGATCAAACCCGTGGGGTGGTTGTGCCCTGCCTTAGGGGGAGGAGACCTGCTATAAACTCCAGCGAGTAAAAAGGTTGATACAGCCCAAGCTGGGTGCAATCCCGAGTGATTTTGACAGACAAAAAAGATAATTTAATGTTATACATTAAAGTATTAATGAAAATTATTATAATTAGTAATAACAATTTATTAATATTAATATTAATTTTATGTTATTTTTTTTTTGGAACCATTACTTGCAATTAATATTAATATTCTATAACTATTATTAATGTTATATAAATGTTAATATTCACATGAGTGAGAATTAATTTTAAAGTATTATAAACAATTCTCAATAATAATGTTATTAACTATTACTATACCGAGCTAATATTACTACTAATATTACTAAATTTAAACCTAAACCTAAAATTAATAAATTTTATCAATGTTTTTTTATGGAAAATATTATTATTAATTGATATTAGTGATGTATAATTATTATAGTGTCAATATCAATGAAATTTAATGTTATAATATTATTAATAGAAATCATTAATAATGTTATTATTATTAGCCATCAATATTCTATATGTTGTGAAACCAGCTCCAAAAATATAAGAAAAGAGATATCAACGCCTTAGAAATAAGAGACTTCGAGGGGGAAACCTCCAATACATTACATGAATGAACAATTCTTGGATGATACAAATGAAAAAACATCTTATCTATATATAGGAGTCCATGGGGCCACAATGTAATCCTAGCCGGCCTAACAATAATAATGTAAGGGCACAATAATAACAATATGTGGGTTACATGGGTACAATAATAACAATAAGGGGGGTTATACTAACATAATAAGGGACTACACTATTAATATAGGGACTTAACATGCCCTTCTCCTTCAAACAAGTGTTGTCCTCAATGCCTGATTATTTTTTGATGCTTTTGTATGAAATTATCATCCTCCCTTGTGGAATATTCTACAGGAAAGTTCTTCCACTTGCTGAGATACTCTGAAATTGATTGTACCTGTCGAGTTCTTGTTTCTGTGACTGCTTCAGAACTTCTTTCGATGTGATGTTTATCTTCCTGTTGTTTCATTAGATTATGCACCAAAGTTACGTTATCCTTTGAGAGTTGGAGAAGTTTTGGTTGATGCTCGACGTGATCTTCCACTAATTTATCATCCATATTAGATATTATTTAATCCTTCAAACCATCCAACTTAGCCTCCATTTCTACTTTTAAACCATCTATGTCATCTTCGTTTGCTCTCTGTAAGATCGAAATTTGTTGCATTTGGTACCGAAATTTTGATATCCCATACTGTAATTCTTCCTCTTCATGCATCATAGTATAGCTTTTTGAGGGATTAATGGGTATGGAATTATTTTTTTGAGGCATTACAGAACCCAATACTGATAAAAATTCTAAAATATTCCCTTGGAATCACTTCAAACTACTTTTTCAAACAAATTTTATGCAATTTTAAAAACCAAATACACACTTTTTTCTTTCTTTTGAGAAGCTCAATATTGAAACTGAATTATCTCTATCCTTTCATATCCTCAATATCCTAAGTTCGGCCTTGAAGTAGTCGTTTGAAGCTTATTTCAAATTCCATAGCTCTATCTTGATTTGGATTCTTCAAGACAACGTTATGTCCAATCTCTCACAATGTCCTAAGTATGGACTTGTTGAGTAGAGAGAACTTGTATGACTTTCCACATGTCACTGTTTGCTCCTTTAGCTCTGAAATTTATAGACAGAAAACTATAGTCCGTTTACTTCTAGTCAATTTTACAGAATTCCAATCCGATGCTCTCAAAGAGAGTTATGAAGATTTTCCCATGATCACCTCCTTGAGATGAAATTCAGGAGCCTGAAAAAGACCTAACTTCCACAGATCATATCTCCGAAAATATGGTGAACCAAGCTCTAAACTTTTGCGATGATGTTCTTAAGGATTTCAGGTTCTCTCTCTAAAGATTTCATCTCCTAAACCTTCGTAGAAAAAAAATTATGGCGAAAATTCCGCGATGACATTTTTCAGTGAAATTGAGGAGCCTGAAAAACGCCCTAAATTCAACAGATCATATCTCTGAAATATTTTGAACCAAGCTCTGAAATTGTGCGAAGATGTTACTCAGGATTTTGGCTTCACACTCTAAAATTTTTAGCTTCTGAACCTTCGTAGAAAAAAATTTATAGCGAAAATGCCACGATGACTTGTTTGGAGCATTGCAACCCTAGAATCCAAAGCTTTAATAAAAAATGTTGTGAAACCAGCTCTAAAAATAGAAGAAAAGAGATATAAACACCTTATAAATAAGCCACTTCGAGGGGGAAACCTCCAATACATTACATGAATGAACAATTCTTGGATAATACAAATGACAAAACCTCTTTTCTATACATAGGAGTCCATGGGCCACAATGTAATTCTAGTGGGGCCACAATGTAATCCTAGTGGGGCCACAATGTAATCCTAACCAGCCTAACAATAATAATGTAAGGGCACAATAATAAAAATATGGGGGTAACATGGGTAGAATAGTAACAATAAGGGGGGCTATACTAACATAATAAGGGACTACACTATTAATATAGGGACTTAACACTATAAGTGATGTTAATGTTTTTTCTTTGTAAGCTTGGTAGGACTACATCTTCATCATGTCCAATATATCACTTTGATTTGGGCAAGCAATTGAACCTTTGACTTCACATCAAGGAGTGCCAATAAAACACCCAATCACCCTCTATCTAAAGCTAAATAGACATAACTCTTGTTAATGTTATATAAATATTAATATTAGTAATAATTAATGTTAAATTATTATTAATAATGGTTTTAGCCATTATTATTTTCACGGAAAATATTATTAATAATTGATATGAATGTTGTATAATCATTGTAGTGTTTATATTAATGAAATTTAATATTAAAACATTATCAATAATAATCATTAATAATTTTATTAATCATTATTATAAATGCACCTAATATTATTATAAATCTAAAATAACATTGTTATATTATTATTAAAAATAAACTTATTATTATCATCATTATAAACCTCATAGCATAAATATAATATAATAAAAAGTAAACTTAATATTAAACTTAAATAATATTAAGCCCAATATTTCAAAATTTAAACCTAACATTTAAAACCTAGTAGTAAACTTAATATTAAAGCTAATGATTGTTAAGGTTGATTTTTTTTCTATGTTGTCTAATATGGTTGATTTTTGATGTTGATCCTTTTTTAAAAAAGGTGAGTTTTTTATTATGAATAACTACGTTTATTTATTGTTTGATTATGGATAACTATTTTCATGTTCACCATGTTTAAACATCTGTAACCATATTTTTTCTATGGTTAATAATAGTATCACTATGCCTAGCCATGGTTTGACTATTGTTCATTACGAATAAGTATGATTGAATATGATGTGACTATCACTTACCATCATTTGACAATGGCTTTCCTATGTTCAACTATATTTATATATGATTGACTATAGTGGACTATGGTTTGAACATGGTTACATTATGGTTGGGTGTATTTTGACTATGGTTTCTCTATAGTTTATAAAACCTAATATTATAGACCATGATTTAACTATGGCTTCTATATAGTTGACAATGATTTAACTATGGATACCATTGAAATGGTCATTATTTAAGATTAACCATAGTTTGACTATATTTAACCTTGACCATGCACTATAAGCCTCGGTTATCAACCATGATCATCCACTACAATTTAATATACTTGAATATAGATCATTATAGGTCACTTATAAATAGATGGTTGCGTTAAATTTTTAACATAATTTTTTAAATTAAAAGTTTTAGTATTTATTTTTAAGGTTTTATAATTAGGGTTTTAATATCACTTTTTAATATTAAGTTTAAATAATGAATTTAAATATTATGATTTTAATATAAGTAAATATAGGTTAAGTATTCAATTAGTAAATAGTGAATGTATCTTAAACATAAAACTACTACAACTAATTATTTTTATTATTAATTATTAATAAAAATGTAATGTGATATTATTTAATTAAAGTATTAATGCAAATTAGTATAATTAATAATAATAATAATGGTAGAAAGATTACTAACAATTAGTATTAGTATTTTATAATTGTTATTAATGTTATATAAGTGTTAAAATTAATATTAGTGATAATTAATATTAAAATATTATTAATAATACTCAACAATATTGTTATCAAACATTAATATACTAACCTAAAATTATTAAACTTTAAATTTAAACTTTAAATTAATAATTATTGATCAATATTAATCTTATTCATGTTTTTTAAATAATATTATTAATAATAATCATTAATAATATGATTAATAATTACTATATAAAGCTAGTAATTTTTTTTTCTAAATAAGAGTAATTCTATTAAGAAAAAACATATAGTACAATGAGAGCTTGCAAGCAAGCGAAGCTGAAAATAAGGGGAGCCGGAAGTGATAGACTATCATGCTCTTTCCCAAATAACAGCCATGGAATGAGCAAAACAATAACAAGGATAGCAGAAAATAGAGAGCTGGACAAAGGTATCTACCCAGAGTGGGTGGACACTGCCAAACAACATTTTTTCCCTTTTTTCTTACTGACTTTGACCCAGCCATTGGTACTTCGCTGGGTAGGAACCAATTGTAGAATATTCTGTGCTGGTGGAGGATTCTCCTTATCTAAATCGGAGGAAGAAGACACATGAGTGCATTTCTGAGAGATCGGAGGGGCAAAGGGATCCTCAGGGCTAGCTGAGGGTGTGTCCTTCGGAGTCTCAAAATTCTCCCCATCTTCTTCAATCTCCTCCTCATCTGAGCTAGACGAATCAGTGTCATCCATGGGGAGGGGGGGGATCACATGGTTTCCAGCTTTTGGATTTGGATTTGTGATTGAGATTCCATTTTTTGTCGAGAAACTTGGCACATGTGTTTTGGAGATGCCATGTCTAATGAAAATGGCGACATCGGAAAGCAGTATTCTCATAGTCCAAGGTTTGTGTCCAATGGAAGTCCCTAATTTTGAGGTTGATCTGATCCGACAACCCTTTGCTAATGTCTATTTCCACACATATTCTGTCGAAGGTGTAGATTCCTTTCTTCCTTATTGAGGTATCTGTAGTGAGGAAACGGCCTAAGGTATCCCAAATCCCTAAGAAAACATAGTAGTGCCATAGATACGCAAGAAGGTTCATGAGCCTGACCCAAATGGGAAGCTTGGTGATGACAGCTGTAGAGGGGTCGAAGTCTAGAAACCAAGGGGTGAGGAAAAGGCCAACTGATCCCCAGCACCAAGGGCCTCCTGTTAAGGCTTTCTAGTAGTCTTCATTGAAGTCAAAAGCCACAATGAAGAAGCCTTTCGAGCATAAGAAGACTTGTTGTTATTAGTCCAGTTGGAGTGGATCCACTAGTATAAATATGCTATTCGAGGCCATAAGCCATTAAATCTGTAGATGATCGCAATTTCTGCAAATGTTTGGTATTGATCATCAAGTGCTAGATGAGAGATTTCGATAGAAGGGATTTCCTCCATTTTATCCACCAAAAACGGCTTAGGAGCTGCAGTTGGTTGAGTAGATTTCACAGAAGGTTGTGCATGGACTGCATCTTTATGGACTGCATCTTTGTAAGAAAACACAGGAGCAAAGGAGGTCTACCCCAATGCCCCTCCTCTTAGATGTAGTGTAAACACAGTAGAAGAATCTCTTTGAATACAGTAAAAGGAGAGGGGAAGAGGGTCCTCTAGCTGTTTACCTTTATACAACAATCTCTCGAGAGAGGAGGGAATCCCCAGCTAGAGTTCAAGGTTGCGCGAAAGATCCTACACTAAATCCATTGCAGGCACCCATTGCAGCATCATTTTTCCTGAGAAGAGTGAGATTTGGATCTAAAATGCAGAGGGAAAGTGATTTGAAATCCCCTGCTCCCCCAATCTAGATTGCAGCTGAAATGTGCTTAAGCTTTGTATATCTAGATTCGCCAGTCTTTGGGCACTGACCAAGGCCATATGAAGAGCACGGTCATAGTCGTTGTATTATTCCAGCTTTGGTACCTCTCTAAACTGATTTGGAAAGTCCGAGAAGCAGATCTGCTGCTTGCTTGCGGTAGAGGTAGAGTCTGTGGGATCACCTGAGTGGATCTCATTTTCATTATGGGAATTTTTTTCTGATAGGAGAAAAGCGCCCCTTGTACACATGCTAGTTGCCTTTTTTCTATGGAGAAGGGCATTAACTTGAGCAGTTTCTATAGCAGCAGAAGCACCAGTGATTTCCACCGATTCCTGTCCCTTATCATTATCAGCGGCTGCCCTGAGAGGTGGAGCATGGCACCAGAACTGGGCCTCATTTGAAACTCTTGTGGCAACTGTGATGGTGGCGGTTACAGAACCGTCTGAAGCAGTTGTAGGAAATGCAGCCACATAGTCAGCATGAGCATCTTTGCCAAGGAAAACCCTTAAGAATCGCAAAAGGAATAATTTGTCTCAAGCCAAGGTCCAACCCAGTTCCTCGCCACTGTCATTGCAAATTTGAATAAGGAGGAGCTCGTACCAATGTTGAATCTTACTACCCTGTAGTATCAAGTCTGTGACCAGGTTATTGAATAGAAGGCGACCGGCTCTCTAATCCATTTTTAAGGTTTTTTCAAGTTGGTTTATATAAACCTAATATTATTCATCTAAAATATTATTATAATATTATTATTCAAACTAAATTTAATACTATTATTATTAAAGCTAATATTAAAAAATCTAAAACCAATTTTCAAAAACATAAACCTAATTTTATTAAACTTAATATTACATATAATTAGAAATTATTATGACATATTTGAAAAACTGATTAAATTTTAATATTAAATTTAAATATTAAATATAATATTTCCAAATATAAACCTAATAAGAACAATAAAATTAATAATCCAAGAAACTATGATTAATAAAAGTTGAATGTGCTAACTAATATTTTTTTATACATAGAAAAAATATATAAACCAACTATAAAGGTAAAATAGTATTTAATATACTATATAACACAATAAACCTAAAAAGTAGTAGTGGATTTAAAACGAATAAACCTAAAAAGTAGTAGTTGATTTAAAACTAGCTCTAGTAGTGAGTTTGTGATTAAACCTAAAAAGTAGTAGTGGATTTAAAACGAATAAACCTAAAAAGTAGTAGTTGATTTAAAACTAGCTCTAGTAGTGAGTTTGTGATTAATGAATGTCAGGAAACATTTGATCACTTGTTAGCTTTATATTTTCAGCATACAATTCATTATTATGTTAAATAATAAATTATATTTATCTAAATAATAATAGTTATTAGAATGTTGAATATTTTGTTATAGTAAATTTAGAAATAAAAAATAAAATATTTATAGATAAAAGTTTAAATAAAATTATTAATAATAAATTTAAATAAAATCTTATTTCTTGAAACTTTTATTAGATATTATACTTTAAATATATATTTTTTATATAAAATTATTTATTAAAATTGCATAAAATAATAAAATAAAGTATTTAAAGCATATCTATTAACTTGTTTATGGTCAAGACTACCAATATGAGAGAGCATCCCTTAGCTTCTTCATCTTCTCAAAGAAAAAATAGTTTTTATTCTCCTCAACTATGGGATATTGACATTGGATAATATTAATATAAAATTATTTTAAATTAAGTAAAAATACAGGATGATTATTATTATTTTCAAAGTAATTAAATTTAATGAACATAAAATATATTTTAAATTAAATAAAATTATAATTTGTTTCTTCCAAAGTAATTAAATTCAATGAATATCAAATGTAGTTTATTTTTATATAGATTTAACGGTGTATTATGATTTTAGTCAGAAAAAAAAATTATTTTGTAAATAATATAAAACTGAAAAATCATTTGATTTTTTTATATTATTGAGAAATGAATTTAATAAAGAAATAGACCTAATTTTTTTTATTTATTTTTTTAAATAATATTATAATAGTACTATTTGCTAAAAGTACTTATAAAAAGAAAATTAAATAATAATACAATTAAGTATATATTTTAATTAATATATAAAATGTATTTGTAAATTCACTATATATATATATATATATATATATATATATATATATATATATATATATATATATATATATAAAAAACAAAACAAAGATTTCTAGTTGTACCCACATTCCACACGGTTAATATCACAGCTCGCAAGTAGCCTGCCTAAACGACAGGGTTTGAAACAATTTTTTATTATCAAATGGAAGAAAAAAGGAGAACGGTTTAAACAATATTAGATTGTTCAATGCAAGAAAATACTCATGGAACATCTATTTCCAACTATTCCATAGTATTGCCTAACACTCAATATAAACATGTCGTCTAATATTGCTTCCTCTTTTGATTAAAACAACTCTCTTACTTTTTTATAAATTTAAGTGCTTGGTTCAACTTTACGGAAATCCGATCTCTGAGTAAGATGGATTTAACCATTTATTAAAAATAACATTACAATTTAACAATTACCCATTCATTCAATACTCTTTGTACATAGATGCTCTAAATTTCCATAGCCTCAACAATATCTTTCTCTCGAAATGCCAATATTCTATACATTCATCCCCAGTGCTCCAAGTTTTTCTACTACTGTCTAGAGGGAAGAATAGAAGCAGCGCTATTACTTATAAAATAATGAAATGGTTAAACGGACAGATATGTTAATAAACTAACATAAAACCGATGGAGACTAGTTTTCTGGAATTCGACATCTTGTTATTAAAGTTTTGAAATTGAAAACCTGAAGTGTCTATAATTTTTTGTAATCCTCGAGCTTTTTAATAACTGACAATATAAGAAAGATATGGTAAATTTATAATCAGGATTTGTAAACAAATAATTTAAATATGGTTTACTGATAATATTTACATATGTAAAGTTGTGTTAATTTTATCTATTGAGTAGCAATTACTAGAATATACTGGGATCTAAAATATACAAAGTTGTGTTAATTTTATCTATTGAATAGCAACTACTCGAATATACTGGGATCTAAAATATACAAGAACTTTTAAATATTAATTGTTTAATTAATAAAATTATAAAGTAACCAATTTAAATAAAAAGATTTTTATTAGAATATTTTTTTTACGTACTTATATTCAGTTTAGCCAGGAGTTAGTCATTAACAATATATTCATGAGTGGAATCTTATTCTAAAAATTATGGGAAGCTACACTCTTTGCTATAATTTAATCTTACAAAAGTGATATTTATCACCAATTTCTTTTCATTATGTTTGAACTTAAAATATATTAATGAAAAAAACAAATATTATATATATTTATTTAATAGATTATAGATTTCAACAATTGATCTCAAGTTATGATAGGTCATCATACTAATGTCTCAAGTTCAATATAAAAAAAATAAAATGATAATTGTTCTTTTTGACTATGTTAAATAAATATAAATAATTTTATTAATCAAAGTATTATCTAAATGTCTACATATTTTTAGATGAAAATTTCTTGATGTGAAGTCACTAGTTTAATTCACATACTTTTGGATAGACATTTATTAGATCTCTTAAGATACTCCTTCATTTGAAGTCACCAGCTTAATATATTAAACATGATGAAGATATAGTCTCACTATCTATATATATACTTTATTATTTAATAAATGTAAATAAATTCAACTACTAAAACTAAAATATTAGTATCATTATACATTTTATAAATCAATCACATCTCACCAAATTAAAATAATAATTTTTAAGGTTAGATAAGCTAATAATTTTAACATTTCTAACTTATTCCAGTAAAACAAAATTTTAATACAAAACGTAAATCTTAAATAAATTATTAATAATCATTGATTTATTGAAAAATATCAAGCACCTTCTTGACACGTAAAAACTACAAAATTTTAATCCAAAACATAAATCTTAAATAAATTATTAATAATCGTTGATTTATTGAAAAATATCAAGCACCTTTTGACACGTAAAAACTTTCGATCAAGCAAAATATTGAACCATGTATATAGAACGAACACGATACCATAATCCAGTGAAAATTTTGAATTATTTAAAATTATTTCAAGTACTTTGGTATAGAAAAGAGTATTTTATAATAAGGTACCAGAGAGATTTTTTTCTTAATTTAGAGGTGAAGTAAAATACGGTATCAGAGAGAATTTTTCTTAATTTAGAGGTGAAGTAAAATAGGGTATCAGAGAGATTTTTTCTTAATTTAGAGATGAAGTTTTTTTTTTTAAACATAATTTTATTTTCAAATCTATCAGTTTCTATAAAGATTAGACTTTTTGTGGTGTAAATATTTATTCGAGTAGGAAGTTCTCTCCAGTTTTAGATTAGCAAAAGTTCTATTAATTGTAAATATTTTTTTAAGAGAGGTGCACTATGTATATGAGCAGTTTAGTATGGGAGAGATTCAGTTCTCAAAATAGAATGGACCCATATTTCTTTTGGAAACATTTATGAAACCCAGATTACTCATGTGCCAAGAAAAATTAAATCCAAATCTTTACCTATATAAAAATTCCTTAAACATACTTTTTACTCAAAGTTTTCACTCTAAAAATAATTATTTATAATTCAATAAATTTAATTTCCTAAATGTTTAATAGATCCATACGCATATTAGATATATCGACAGTACTCATATTGTATAAAATCACAAAATTTACTTATACAGTGAATAAACACTTTTAGTCGATTCTTCAGTTTATGACACCCCGCAAAAATGGGCTCAGCGAATGCCCGATAGAGCGAGACCTTGGAGTTTGAATTTGGTTTCCAGAGTCTGATGAGTTTGAGTTGGGCTCTGAAAGGTTGTTATTTGCACCGCTCAGGCTTGCGCTTCTACAGTCCCTCCCCTTAATTGAACGACCCAAAACGGCCCACCAGTCTTATCAATGAACAACCAAATCAATAATGAAATTACTTTCCACCGTTATTAACTACGACTTTATGTTTACAAATATTTATGGTTAATGTATCTGGTCTTCAAATACTTGATTAAGAAAGATGGGTTGGAGAAACTGGAAATGACAACTGATTTGAGGTGTGGTGACGTAGATGACCCTTGAGATGGACTTGCACAACTTGCCTTTAACCTCGAGTCACTAAAAATATGGGAAATAATGATTTGGAAGATACAGAATATTGATTTCACTTAATCATAATGACCTTCAGAAATTGTTTGCACCCGTTTCATTACAAACTTAATTAAAATTAGTAAATATTTATGGAATTCCATAAAAGTTATATTTCCTGAAAGTAAATTGAATTTTGAAAATGCTTGTCTCATTCCGACAGTTATTTCAAAATTTTTCATGAAGTTTAATCAGTCCAAAGTTGAAGATATGTATTCACAAGTTGGCTCTGCATAATCGCAGATGTGTTAGTTCGGCTGAACTTTTAGAAAGGTTTGGCCAAATTGTTTTTTGCGCCAACTACCTCTCAAGTCTAATAACACAAAAGTTCAGATGAACATTTAATTGACTTTCTACTAGAAAAGTGTTTTGGATTGAAGTATGTATTTTTTGCAAAAAAATTAAAATGAGTTTTTTTTAAATTAAATCTTTTGTGATGTTTTTTTTAATTGAGGTTTTGTTTAAATTTTTGAACTTCATAATCTATTATCATGCGAAATCGAAGGAATTGCTCAAGAAAATATGATCGAACAAGAAATCCTCAGGAACATAGAGAACACGGGAGAGAATATCACAAAATAAAGAGAGAAGCACTCTCAAATATTGAAAGGGAAAATCAACCTCAAGTAGAAGTTGAAGCAAGTATGTAAATGTAAATATGATGAATTTGATATTTAAAATTTTCCTACTGTAAAATGTGAAGCCTAATTTTTATTTGATGAACTAATTTAAAAAATATTTTGCAATGTAAAGAGAGAGAGATATTCCTCAAAGCATTGATAATGAGATACAAAATTTTGAAAGAGAAAGTGAAAGAGATATTGAACCAATGATTGAAAATGGTGAAAATGTTTAAGGAAATTCAAGTGAATAAATTGAATCACAATTATATATATATATATATATATATATATATATATATATATATATGCTGAACACATGCACGTATTATTGAAATTATACATATTTATTAATTTAGTTATTTATTGAATATGTAAACTTATTATATACTATTCATTCGAATATATACAGATGAAATCAATTTTGATGATGAGATGTTAGAAAATGTTGACACTCACACATATGGAGATAAAATAACTGACCATGTTATATGATAACGTGTTAAACACATTTTTGATACGTACTTCATAAAATAAAATGTGAAAGTTCAAGCCCAAATTTTGAAAGGTCTCTTATCATTAAGGAAATTAAAATAAGCTACGACTTGATTGGGTATTTGAAAATCAACAAAAGATTAAAAAAATGAAGGAAAATGTGATACAAAATATAAATAGTGCTATAAGTTCAATTAGAATATCTGGAAAGGAAAATGTTTCAGTTGTACTTAGAAAAATACATATGGTACTGGATTCATCAAGTAATAAAGATAATCTCTTGGTAAGATCTATGGCACGAGCATTAGGAACCTCACGAAAAAATTTGCACAAACACCGAAAATTTTGGTTGCAAATAGATGTAAATGATGAACTCGCTTGATGGAGAGTTATTGTAGACAACCATACAAATATAGACTTGGAGAAAATGTTCAAAAAATAATTTATCAATATTGGAAGAAAAATTCATGTGTTTCTCCAAATGCAAGGGATGTGATGCAAAGAAGAATAGCATGAAATAAGTACAAAAAACATGAAAAACATTTCTTCGACCCCACTCAGATAGAGTTGTTCAACAAGTTCAAATAAGAGAATCATCAAATTCATGTCTTAACCAGTGCTTTTGTTCAACAAAAACCCTGGTATGCAAAACCTATCACCATACACAACACTTGTTGTTGTCGTTATCATGTGGAATTTCAGTTATATTATGACACATTCCTTAATTTTGGTAGAAAAATTTGGAAATATTCTCCTCCTCCTTCCACTATCTGTGATTTTATAGCTCAAATTCTATGTGGAATAGAAATCCATGAATTATTTTACAAAAATAAATGTGTTGGTAGTAAAAAATACGATGATTGTGGAAATTTGACTAAATTTCATAACAAATATGGTACTGATATAAATGATCCATCATTTTCCAACTTGAAATTGAAATGGAAGAGATATGAATATATCCATACATCGATTCAAGGTTCAAATAGTGCTAAAAGAATTGAATTACAAGAAGAAGAAATTTTTGTGATAGATTTTTTGAGAAATTTTGAGGCAAAAATTTATAAATATACGAAGCATTCCCATGGAGCTCGATGATAGGAGTTGCAATTCAAAAAATTTTATGGAGTTTTTCCACCAGGGACCATTTTATCAGTAATTGATTTTGCAAAAAACTACACATTTGTTCCACAGAAAGAAATTGAGAGTGAATAATATCATTCTGACCAAGTCTCCATGCTCATCAATATTCTATATAGACATGTCGAAAAAAATATCGATCATATAAAAAGCACCAGTGAAAATTTTCATTTTATTAAATAATATCACTTTTATATCAGTGATGATCGTACACATGATACATATTTTGTACAACACTATTTTGGAAAGACTTATGAATCCTTGAAAAGTCGTGGAATAAAATTCAATGAACATTGGATATGGTCAGATGGATGCGCAAGTCAATTCAAATCTTCGCGATCATAAGAAAACCGACATCAAACATTATTGGACTTTTTTTTAGGCTAGCCATGGAAAAGGAGAACATGACAGTGCAGGGGCATGCATAAAACGAGCACTTCAAAGATATCAAAAAAGCACCTCTGCAAACCGACTTGTGGATGCTAAAGAAGTTGTTAAATGGTGAATCGTTGCACTAAGCCATGAGACTAACCGATCAAGGGAAGTGCAAAGGTATATTCAATTTAATTTTTGTTCGATATCCAATTTTAAAAAGTGTACATTTATCACAATGATTATCTTTGATGGTATTTTGATATCATATTTACATTCTTCTTTGAATTTTCCATATATATGTTTTTTTGTCATATTGGTGTCAAATATGTAGATAGATCGATTGGAAATGACATTGAAACAATAAAAGGGACTCAAAAATTGCATTCAATTAAAAAAAAGTTGTCCACAAATGTGTTTGCATTGGATAAAAGAAAATATTATTGTTTTTTTCACGCTTGCATAGACAACATAGAATCCAATGATGTTTGTGAAAATAAAATGTATGTAAAATATTGGAAACATACAAACCTAAATACAAAGGGGAAAATGTCTGTTGCAATGTTTGAAGAAATGAAATCAGAGGAGACTACAATATCATATGATGGTGATCGAGTTTCTGATCTTGTTAGAGAAGGTAACATTTGAATTTCTTTCAAATGATAGAGATCTATAAGTAGATAATAAATTATTTTAAAGTTAATTTTTCATGTTAATTATGATCTAAATTTAAATACATAAGTTTGTTTTATTGTGTAGGAGATGTTTTTTATGTAATTGAACCTACTGAAAATGATGAAAATGTGAAGTATTAGTTGATGCTTTGCATTGAACGAAAGATGAAATTATTAGAAAACTATAATGATCACGGGTTTCCATATGACAGAGGATCTATTATACTGAAAGGTTATTTTTTCAGACAAACTAATCAAAGTGAGAATTTTGTTTACTTTGAAGACTATCAACCTCATGTCATAAGTTGTCAATATAGTCACTTGGTGTGTGCAGCTCGCATAAAGTTGATAGAGGTTCAATCAAAGAAAAAAAAGAAATTAAGAAATGGAAAATGTCAAAATCTTATCATGAACGGATCATTGAAGATGACATTCCATTGGAATTTTTTTTATTGAACTGCCCAACAATTTCTTCTCTTTGGATTCATGTTTTAGAACTTCTAGAACTCAACTAAAAATTGAATTGCCTTGTTATGTTATCTGTGGAAGTCTTTCCACATGTACATTGTTTTGGTACATGCACACTAGTATCAACTAAAAGTAAAACATTTCTATGTGCATTGATGAAAAATGTTGCACGTATTGGATATATATGTTCTAGAAGTATTGGATATAATATGTTCTAGAATTAAATTAACTGAAAGTATTTTTCTATGTGCATTGATGAAAAATGTTGGATGTACTCAATATACACATGTTCTAGGAAATTAACTAAATGTAGCTAAATTCTGTTCACATTGATGAAAAATGTTGAAGTATTGGATATATATGTTCTAGAATGAAATTAACTGAATGTATCTTTTCTATGTGCATTGATGAAAAATGTTGCACGTACTAGATATATATGTTCTAGAATGTAATTACCTGAAAGTAGCTTTTCTATACATGCATTGATTAAAAATGTTGCACGTACTGGATATATATATATATATATATACATTATAGAATGCATTTTTAAAATTTTATGATTGTTTGACTCGTCTATCAAGAACTATAATGTTATGATTGTTTATATATATATATATATATATATATATATATATATATATATGTATGTATTGTACTTCAATTGTTTTAACATATATATTCAAACATGTGTACTGAAATCATTTCTACATGTACATATATTCATGTGATTTTTTTTGTTTGGAAAATGACAACTTGCATTTAAAAACAAAACATTATATCATAATCACATGCCAAATATAGTTCAACCATCCAAAACTAGAGTTTTAAAAACAAAAACATTAGATGACAACATTAATTGACATGCCAATTGTAGTTCAACTTTCCAATAAAAATAAAACATTATATCACATGCCAAATGTAGTTCAACCATCCAAAACTTAAGTTTTAAAAACAAAACATTATATATCACAACATTATCTCACATGGAAAATGTAGTTCAACCATCCAAAATTTAATCTTTAAAAATAAAACAAATTATAACACAACATTGCTTCACATGCCTAATGTAGTTCAACCATCCAAAACTTGAGTTTTATTAACAAAATATTATAGACCACAAGTATCAAGTATCAAGTAACATTACTTCACATGCCAAATGTAGTTAAACCATAAAAATTTAAAAGAAAAAAAAATTATAACACAACATTACTTCACATGCCAAATGTAGTTAAACCATAAAAATTTAAAAGAAAAAAAAATTATAACACAACATTACTTCACATGCCAAATGTAGTTGAACCATTAAAAACTTAGGCTTTAAAAACAAAACAAATTATAACACAACATTACTTCACATCACATGCCAAATGTAGTTCAACCATCCAAAACTTGAGGTTTAAAAGCAAAACAAATTATATAACACTGTAACATTATTTCACATGCCAAATGTAGTTCAACCATCCAAAACATACGTTTTAAAAAAATTATATATCACATTCACATGTACCAAATATAGTTCACATAAAATATGTCCAAAATGTGTAGATCTCAAAAGTCTCAAGTGTCAAGTATCAAGTTATATATGACTGCATCTAGATAAGACTATATATTAAAAAGTAAATTTAAGACTAAATCTATTGAAAATATAATGTTGCACGTGCACATGTTCATCATCCATCAAATATAGATGGATGTAGTGTCTCTCCCAACAAAGTCACGATCCTCGAGCTATCCTGCGAAGCATGGGGAACCTGTACACAATATGTACAAACTTTAAAATTTAATGTTTTAAAATTGAGTGAGAATATATAGAACTTCGTGTAAAAAACAAAATGTAAAAAAAAATCATCCAATACCTCATCAGGTTCCCTCTCCATTTGTTGATCCTCTAGTAAAACTTCCCCCACAAGAACATCTTCAACAGTAAACTGTACAATATACATGTACAATTATATATATATATATATATATATATATATATCAAATGAAAATGCATATATAAACTTATTTTTAATAATGTTAAAGAAAAAATAGACAACTTGTTCAAATGGTTGAAATGGTGTGGATGTTCCTATCTCCATTTCTAGAGTCTTTGGAGAAAAGAAATCCTCTATAGTAACCTAAAATTCAAAAAATTTAAGATAACTCAAAATCTCTAGATCTCAATTTATAATAAAACTTTTAAACTTCAATTTAAAAATTATAACTTAAAAACATATATATATATATATATATATATATATATATATATATATATATATATATATATATATATATATAAGTGAAAAATTGAATACTTGTGCTTGTGGATTTGGCACATCTCCTAAGAGTGGCTCAGAAAGAAAATCTCCAAAAATCTAGAATTCAAAAAAATTAAAATAACTCAAGATCTAGATATATCTCATTTTCTAATGGAACTTTTTGAGGTGGAATATATAACTTAAAAACATAAATTTTAAAAGTGAACAATTTTTCATACTTGTGATGGTGGATTTTCCATATCTCCCAAGGAAGAAGAAGGTATCGCCATCCCAGAAACATCTGATGGAATCGAAATCTGTTAAAATGGTGCGTTCTGCCCTATGTATTTTTTGAGCAACATTTGGAGCAGTATATTCAACCTCTGCATCAATATATAAAATTTTGTATATCGAAAAAACACATCTAAACAAATTTGTACAAACTGAATGAAAATAATATTCAATTTGATGGCCACCTTGATGTGGTTGGCTAGCATCTTGCCCACTCTGAGACTATTGAGAACCAGAAAAACCCTGCTGAGAACCAACACGACCACTGATTGGTTGAGAACCAACAAGACCATCCATTTATTGGCCTCTAGCGGAATACATATCACCACCTTCACGCAATTTGCCAACACTTATTGATGGCCCTCCAAGGGAATGTGAACCACCACCAACCTCACGAGACAAGAGAGAAGCTTCATAAACAAATATGAATTTATAATCAATTCAAAAATACATTCATACATATAAATACATGTACTGTAATACCTCCCAAATTTTTATTTTATTTTTTTCATTTTTTTTCTAAGATGTCGTCACCATACGACTAGATTTTCTTTTCATTTTAATTTATCATTTCGCATTCTACATTATAAATAGTTCTTATCCTTCAACTTATTAATAGTTATTCAAGAAGGCCTCTTTCTAATTTATATTTAATATACCTATATTAAATATAAATTTATATTTATATTGTTAATTTCTATACCTATCCATATAACTTATTGAAATTTGAATTATATTTAGAATGATTTAGAACTAATTCATATCCTTCTCATCCTAATACTCTTTATACATTATATTCATTATACTCTGACCTTTTTATTTTAGGGCATGTCAACTTATTAATTTAAATAATTTATTTCATACTTTAGATCTTATGTTGTATTCAACGTCATTCCTATGTTGAGTTCCATAGCACTCCAACGTAACCTAACAATATGATTTTCCTGAGAGATCTCTATAGCATGGTACCTTTGATTCCATAGTACACTTAACTTGAATTCAATTTATTTAAAGTGTTAAATCAACTATCAATTTATAAATGTGGATTTACTCCAGCCTTGCACGTTAGTCCAAGTGATTACGGATATGATCTCAATCCATCCTCGAACCACATAAACAATAGTAGTTTATTTCTCATGTTACGGATATGAACCTCGGTTTAAATCTTTCAACTGCATCAGTAGAATTCGCATTAATTTGTTAGCAGCTATTTTTCAAATCCACAAATTGAAATTTCTATCTAAGGGAACGTCAGTAGATGACTACCACTTGGACGGCTAGATTTCGTTAGGGTTTCTCCATTTATTTGCTATTACAATCCCAGTCTGTTTCATTTACCATTTCTTGGTTCGTTTCTCTGCAAAGGGTTTCTATCTATGTTTCTCGCTAATGCGTATGAAAGAGGGACTTTATAAAGCTTCATTGCACGCCTTCGTTCACAAGATGTTCTTTTAAGCACATATCCACTCCAACAAAAGTTTTTACAGTTTATATGTGAAGTCGATTTCATGTTTTTAATGGGGTTTTATAAAATTGTCGGCCCTCTCTGAAAACATTATTCATTTATTAATAATGATGTTGGGTTCAAATCCTTGGCTCGGCCCTTTTCCTATATTAAATTTTATTATCTAGTTCGATTTCTTACATTGTTCCTGAGATTTATTTGCTACTATTCGAACTGGAATAGATATTGAAATTTTTCGTTTTCTGTTTTTCACTTATATCATTGCAATTTGCATAGATCGTGAAGTTTGGTTTTTACACTCAAATGATGTATCTAATTTTTGTTTTTCCTCATTACGAGAATGGTTTTCTCCAGTTTCATATAGGCATGAAGCCAACGGAGTTGGGAAGAGCTATTAGCTCTTTGTTTCATGGCTTCTCTCTCAGCCCCGTGAGAACTCGTATTACCATTTCTATGAATTAATTTCCCTGATAATCACCCATTTTAATGAGCTCTATGTTGGTTAAATCGTGCCCTTCGAATCAAACTAATGAAGAGGCTCATAATCATGCTATATGTAAGGGTGCGTATTAACGTTTTCATTAGTTTTCTATTATTCCTTTACTACTTCTAAATTTTATACACTGTATTGACATTTTTCATCATGGATTGCATTCTTATTTAGCAACTGGGTATATGCTGGTCGATATTTTTAAGGTAATTATTTTCGTTGTCGAAGTTTTTATTTAAATTATTATTACTCTCAACTTATTATTTCTCTAACATAAAAAATTTTGATTGTAGGTAACCTCCTTATTGGTCATTGAAAATTTCTAGTTGCGATTTTAAAGTACGGCATTGAATCTAACTTTTGGCCTACACATATGTCCATCTTTATAGGCTGGTAACCAAATTGCCACAACTACCTTCAGCCTTCGGGGACAATGTGTTAGATAAATTTCCAATATTTGTATATTCTTAGACTTCTATAGTTTATTTAGTTTCTTCTTTCTAGATTTCAATTGTAATAACTGAAATTCCACTTCTTTATCGAAGTTTTTCCAAAAAGGACTGTGAAATATTTAATTTATGTACTTCAGGTTAAATACCTGTGGAGTGATTCATAGACTATTTTAGCAACTAAGTTTATTTCATATGCTACCACTGTTGTGTATTATATTCTTTTCATACTTCATAATTAATTTCTTAACATATATATACGGTTGTCTATTTTGTTTTGTTAGACTATTCAGAAATAATATCTCCTTATTTTATTTCTATGTAGGGAATATATGTTTATATTCACATTTTCACTTCTTGCATATAGTACCCTGTTGGGGTTGATATTAACTTTTCTGTGTTAATATACAGTATTAATACACAATATTTTTAACAGATTTCTTTCACGGTTTGTTGGAAAAGTGCCATAATTTTAAGCCAAAATTTGTATGCCAATTATTTAAAATCTTTCCTCCTTTTTATTTCAGTTAAAGGAAAAATATAGAGTTAATTTCACAGAATTAACAATAAATTTTATTTTTTCAATGATACATTCTGAATGAGTTTGATAATAGGTCTTTCATTATTGATTTTTATAAATAGTACAACTATTTATATCAGCGCTATAATTCAGAATATAATATAACTCTAAAATTATGAGGAAATGATATAGAACATTTATCTATTTAATACTTATGATTTTCTATTCAACATACATGTCTAAATGATACCTGTTAATAATTATTTTATTATTTCTGTCTTATGTCATAGATTCTTGTCTACTATATAAAAGTTACTTGGTTTAATTTAACTTTCTTGATCTTGTATTTTTCTACAAATCATTTTCATAGTAGCAAAATAAGTGAAATAATTTATCCTTATTTTATGGTTAAATTCTTATCTTCTGAATGTAAATGTAGCTTTCACTTGAATACATTTATCTCTCTAACAGAGAAATAATATTAGGATATGTCATCACACAAGTAAAATTTTATTTTATGATAGATATTAATCTCTAGATTTAAACCATTAATTGGTTTAGATATTATGGTAGATGGATCTTAAAATATCTACACCCATACAACTATATAGATCTGAAGTATCTATTCTTCATTTATGTCTGTTAAATGTATGGGTATCACTAATTTTTTAGCATAATCAAACTTTTAAGTTATTCATTAAGATAATAGCGTAACCAACCAGGAATGCTTTTAGGTAACAATAAATTCGTTTAGTTATGAGTTCCTACCACTTTTTCTTATGACCAATCCTCCCAACCTTAGAATTATTCTATTTCCAAAATTCACCACCAAGCTAAGATCCTTCAGCAACAGACTAACCTCATTCTATTCTGAAATAACTTACTTAAGCCATGCTTTCCCTAAGCTTGTTTCCAATTTCTGCGTCCAGAATTTTTAGGATGTTTTCTTCCTATTTTTTCCTAGGCTTCCCTCAATGAGGTACTTTAAAGTTTCTTTCTCTACTTTTCCATCATTTTAACCTCTGCCCAATTACTTTCCTCTTCATTGGGGAATTTAAATTTTTCCTCTTTAATCTAATTTAGCATTTTTCCTTTCAAGGCTTTTTGAATGGTTTTGGAAAAGTCTTAACCTTATCCATATCCTCATGGATCAGGCTTATGATCTCCAATCTCATCTGGTCATAGTGAACACATAAATATTCCATTTATTTTCATTAATAAATATTTAACTAAAATCCACACAATAATTATCCATTGGGGTCCACTCCCCTTTGGATTTTTGTTCAAATTTCTAACTTAAAATGCATAGAAACTAGCGGTGTTAGATATACATGTTAATTGATTAAATTACGTGAACCATACCATGATTGCGTGAAACATGGGAATGCTCCATTGATGGAGTAGCACACTTCTCCTCTTAGCTCCTAAAAAATAAAAAATGAAACTTATTAACAACTAATTTGACTCAAAAAATTGATAAAAAATCAATTCCATATGTACACACATGTATGTATATGTATGGAGATTTAAGATTATATTTAAATACCATGAAAATCCCTCGATCCCTGATCCCCCTCTCTTGTAGAGATATGGGATTATGTTGATCTTCGTCATTCATCATCCATGATATATATATCTACAGTGGGCATTTACAATTATTTTTTTAAATTACTATTTAAAATAAATTCAAAATAAATTTTTGAAAATTAATGTAATTTAGTGTACACGGATTATGTAAAACACAACTTTCATGCACTAAACTCAATTTAAGAAAAAAAAATTATAAAAATGTTAAGTTCACCAAATTGTGCTTTAAATGGTGGGAGCACACTTGGTATTAAATTGAAAAAAACACATGGTCATTAAAAATAAGCGTGAAACTCCATTTAAACAAAAATTTGTTGACGTCCTCACATTTTAATTTAAAAAAAATGTGAAGTTCACCACTTGTTTCAAATGTGATGTTCACCAAGTTACGCTTTACATGGTGTGATGGAAGAAAACTTGGTATATAATTGAAAAAAAACATGGTCTTTAAAAAATATGCATTTATAAGTAGAAAACGCACACATATCCAAGATATGTTACAATGGCCATCAATAAATTTTGAAGGAGTGCGTCTCAACGCTAATTCATCTTTGAGAGATGCATCTTGAATTTTTGAAGAAGAGGTCTCAAAACTAATTCATATTTTAGAGATGAATCTTGCATTGGCATTTCCTATATAATTCTAATTCATCTATTAATTAATATTTGATAGATGAATCCTGAATTGGATTTTCCGCATGCAATATATCAGTAGACATCTTATTCACATTTGTACAATGTATTATACTAAAAATTCGAAATTGACTAACAATATTGTTTGCTATTCCATGCAGTTCGTTTAGCCTCTCCTTCTTAGCTTGGTACATGCCATTCATCTGGTTGCACACAAGTTCGAAATTAGTGAAAATTACAATTCCATTTGATCCATACTCCCTAGCCATTCCCAAGCCTTCTATCAATGCAATATAATATGCCTCGTTGTTTGTTGTTCTTCTTGGTATATTCATTTTCCTTTGGACGACCTTGATAGTCGCAATATTGGAAAGAACATATGTAATCACTACTTTCCCTAGATTGGGATAACAAGAAACATCTATGCATAATGTCAATTTTTCAACCATATTTAGTGGGTATTTTTATCCCTGGAAAAAAATTAAATTCAATAAAAATATATTAAATTGACATTTATTTCAAATGCATGGGAGAAATGACACATGTTCATGGTTTATCTTAAAGTTTGACTTAAATTTTATGGTAAAATTCACATCTAGAAATGAGAAAGCATTACAGTTGTCATGCCTAGATTTTAACGAATATTTATGACACATTTACATGGTTCATGCATAAGGTTGCATGAAATTTTCCCCTAAATTTTATGGTAAAATTCACATCTAGAAATGACATGCCTTAAGAAAGGATGAGATCTAGAGCCTACATGGCCCTTTACATGCCTTAAGAAAAGATGAGATCTAGAGGCTACATATCCCTTTACAGAATCCTTTTTAACCTGTAGAAGTTAAGACTCAACCAACAAACTAAAATCCTATGGAAGTTCAACCACACTAGGTTCATTTTTTAGGCCTTAAATTTTGCTTTGAATTAATGGGGGAAAGCCTTGAGTTTCGGGGATACTATCCATTGAGAGTTCAGCCACTTTAGGGTCAATTTTTAGGACTTAAAGTTTTCCTTGAATTAATGGGAGAAAGCCATTATTTTTTGGGTGAAATGACATTTACATGGTTTGCAAAATTATTTTATGCACTTACTAAAACAACTAGTTATGGTGGTTGATGAAGTTATGTCAAAAGTCACACCTTTATGATTTTTTGGGAGAAATGAAATAGAAATGATAGATGCCTTAAATTTTTCCTAAACTTTCATGGGAGAAGGGAAAAATGACACATGTACAAGGTTTGCATTACAGTGGTAGTGTTTTATGGATATTAAATGAAGAACTTCTATTTATGTTCAAAATATTGACTGTAGGGGCATTTATTGGATATGTCACCTTTGAGAAAGGATGAGATCCAGAGGCTACCTGGCCCTTTACAGACTCTGCCTTTAGAACTTGTAGAATTTAACACTCAACAGACAGACTAAAATCATATGGAAGTTCAAAATCCTATGAGAGTTCATCCACTTTAGGTTCAATTTTTAGGCCTTAAAGTTTCCCTGGAATTAATGAGAGAAATCCTTTAGTTTGTGGGAGAAATGACATTTACATGGTTTGAAAAATTATTTTATGCACTTACTAAAACAACTAGTGGTAGTGGTTGATCAAGTTCTGTCAAAATTCGTGCAGCTTTATGAGTTTGTGGCAAAAATGACAAATTGACTTATAGTTTATGAAAGAAATAAAATAGAAATGACACATTCCTTAAAGTTTGCCTAAAATTTTATGGGATAAGGGATAAATGACACATGTACAAGTTTTTCCTTAAAGTGGTAGTGGTTTATGGATATTAAAATGAACAACTTCTATTTATGTTTCAAAGATTTAATGTAAGGGAATTTACTGAATATGTAACCTTTGAGAAAAGATGAGATCCTAAGGCTACCTATCCCTTTATAGAATATGACTTTAGAAATTGTAGCAGTTAACACTCAATAGATAGACAAAAATCCTATGGAAATTCAAAATCCTATGAGAGGCTACTTGGCCCTTTACATGAAATGACATGCCTTAAGAAAAAATGAGATCCAGAGGCTACATGGCCCTTTACAGACTCATTTATAACTTGTAGAAGTTAAGACTAAAAAAAAAACTAAAATCCTATGGAAGTTCGACCACTTTAGGTTCAGTTTTTAGGCCTTAAAGTTTTAGTTGAATTATTGGGGGAAAGCCTTGAGTTTGGGGGATCCTATCCTATGTAAGTTCAGTGACTTTAGGTTCATTTTCTAAGCCTTACAATTTTCCTTGAATTAAAGGGAGGAAGCCTTGAGTTTGGGGAATCCTATCCTATGGAAGTTTAGTTACTTTAGGTTTTCTTTTTAGGCCTTAAATTTTTCCTTGAATTAATGGGAGAAAGCCTTGAGGAATGAGACATGATTTAAAGTTAATGGGAGAAATCCAACATGACACTTGCTTTAAAAAAATTTCTTAAGAATTTATGGGAAAAATGACACATGTATGGGGGAAATGACACATGTACACATTTTTACTTAAATTTGTTGTGGTTTATGGATATTAAAATGAAGATTTTCTATTTAGATTTGTTCCAGAGATTCATTGTAGGGGCATGTACTAGATATTTCACCTTTCAGAAAAGATGAGATCCGGAGGCTACCTGCCCCTTTACAAAATCTACCTTTAGAACTCACAGAAGTTAACATTACCTGGCCCTTTACAGACTCTGCTTATAGAACCCTGTAGAAGTTAGCACTCAATAGATAGACTAAAATCCTATGGAATTTCAACCACTTTAGGTTCAGTTTTTAGGCCTTAAATTTTTCCTTTAATTAATGGGAGAAAGCCTTTAGTTTTAGAGTAACCTTATAAAAAGATTTAATGTGAAGATAGTACTTTACCTAAAAAACAATGGAATTGAAGATTGTGCTTATATATCAGAGTTATGTTCTGACAAATTAGCTATGTCCTTAATAAGAAGTATGATATAGCACTTATCAAATTGTTTAATAATTTATAATAATGTCATTTCTGGCTTGTAATATCATTCATCCTTGATATGTACAAGAATTTTACAACTTCAACATCAACCTACACTATCATCATATCACTCCAGCCACGTCAATCTAGATTATTTACATCCATTACATCATAAAACACTCCACTTTTAACATTTTAAAATAATAAAGCAACGTGGAAGGTGTTAATTTAGGTACATTAATACACTCCACTTTTAACATTTTACAGGAATAAAGCAACATGGAGGGTGTAAATTTAGGTACATTAATAAAATATAGCCATGTCAATCTAGATTATTAATATCCATTACATAATAAAACACTCCACTTTTAACATTTTAAATTTTACTCCATTTGAGTTTGGGGGAGCTTATCCTATGGAAGTTCAGCTACTTTCAGTTTTTAGGCCTTAATGTTTGCCTTGAATTAATGGGAAAAATCCTTGAGAAATGAAACATGCTTTAAAGTTAATGGGAAAAATCCAATGACACATGCTTTAAATTTTTCCTTGAGATTTTATGGGAGAAATGACACATGTACTCGATTTGCCTTAAAGTGGTTGTGGTTTATAGATATTAAAATAAAGAACTTATATTAGATCTATTCTAGAGATTGACTATAGGGTCATTTACTAGATATGTCACCTTTCATAAAAGATGAGATCCAGAGGCTACATGGCCCTTTACAGACTCTGCCTATAGAACTTGTACAATTTAACACTGCCTTTCCCTTTAAAGACTTTGCCTATAGAACCTTGTAGAAGTTAACACTCAATAGACAGACTAAAATCCTATGGAATTTAAACCACTTTAGGTTCAGGTTTTAGGCCTTAAATTTTTCCTTTAATTAATGGGGAAAAACCTTTAGTTTTAGAGTAACCTTATAAAATTCTTTAATGTGAAGATAATACTTTACCTACAAAAAAATGGAATTAAAGACTATGCTTATATATCAGAGTTATGTTATGACATATTTATCTTCGCTACTTGAAATGATACTATCTTCCTTTCCCTATATATTTCAAGGTACTTAAATAATGGATCTTCTGAATGGAATAATTTTCAAGATGTGGAGTTGTCTTTTGGTTTTACTTGGTATTGTCGAAGGGCTAGACATTTCGAATCATTTCTGAAGGTTTTTCTATTTGAAGTCAATCATGTCATTTTGAAACAGAGATAAATTAAGTGAGGAAGGAAAAAAATGAAAATAGTTTAAGGAAGTCCATTAGTGAGACTTAGTATGGTTGTGGGACACAACCAACGTTAGACCATAAGTCCTACTCATTTTACCTATAAGTGTTTATCATTTTTTTGTTGATCACACAAGCTAGGTTTTGTTAGAGGTTTTTGAGTCAAGGTTTTTTTATTCAATTACATGGATTCCCCTGTGGAAACTTTGAATTATTTGTCTGTCAATTTAATCCTATACGGAATATTTCCTTTAAATTTTGGATCAAAATTCTAAGCAGAGATTATCCTAATTTTATTTTATTTTGAGCTAGAAAAGCATCTAAACATCTTCTTATCATAGATTATGTGGTATTTATTGGTTGTATATGAATTTTTTGATCATTACAATCTATCCCTTTATTAGAAATCTATCATTGGAAACCACAATAAATAGGTACCAAAGGGTAAAAAATATTGGAAACGTGAAAGTAGTCTCTAAAGGGGTGTCATCTACATGCTAGATAAAACACCTTAAACTTTCCAAAATCTATCCAATATTAAAAATTTAGAGTTCCAATGATCTAAAAGTATCTGTGAATCATGCATTCTCACACATCATATTTGAGAAGCCCTAATCTTAAATATTGGAATGTGGCTATGTTAATTTAGTTTCCTCCTAGTGTATCTTTTCAAATTTTTGTTATGTTAACTGATAGCACAACATGCAGGATCATGGAGCATGCTGGGTTGTTGGCAACACTTTCAAAATGACTGCGTTTTGAAAATTCGTTACAGAGTGTATTTAAAATAAGTTGAAAAATACTAACTCATGGGGAAATACATCCTTCAGTAAAACAGTCTTCAGAAAAATATTTAAATTGAAAAGAAGCCAAAAGGTTTAACTTCTTGTAAGGAAGTTGAAACTCACCTGATGCTTGTACTTAAAAGCCTCACAAAAAAATTACAACTTATGATTAACATTTAATCCTGTTGTGAAATTATAAATATTGTAGTTCGGAGTATGTTTTCACTTAATAGCCTCATAAAGAAGAAAGTATAACTTATGTTTCATTCAAAGTACTTGTAAAAGGATCCTAAATATCGAAGTGGATTGTACTATAGGAAATTTTAAATATTGATGTCACATTATAAAAATATAAAATAAAAGCATAAAACGGTGGCCGAACACCCTTCAATACCTTTTCCTCTGACATAAATGGTTTCTTCTAGAATCGTGTCAATCATGCATTCTCACATATCATATTTCAGAAGCCTTAATCTTAAATATTAGAATGTGGCTATCTTAATTTAGTTATGTTAATTTATTTTTAGTTATTTATCATGCAATAACTGAATAGACAACCAACACAAAAATAAACTTGATAATAGAAATGAAAGAAATTACCTATTTTCAGCTAAATAAATTACATACCAGACATGCAATAGTAGATAACTAAGCTTCACTAAATTAAAACTAAACAGACAACCCAGAGACAACAAACACAAAAATAAACTCGATAACAAAAATGAAATATATTACCTATTTTCAGCTAAATAAATTACATACCAGACATGCAATAGTAGATAACTGAGCTTCACTGAATTAAAACTAAATTAATTGAAGTTAGATAAAACACCTTTATAAATCACTAAAAATAACTAACTGAAAGTCACCACATCAAGAATAATTGGGAATTAACAGAGACAACTTTCATGACACTTTTGGAATGATATTGGACCAATCTAACGTGGACTGTAGCATTCATATTGGAAGGAAACTTTTGCAATCTTTCCAGTTGAAAATCATACTTGAAGCCTTGAATGTATCTTTATTGTAAACCTAATTTCTCTTAACTATATTTTATGCATGTTAATCGTAATTTTATCTGGAACATGAAGTAGAGGCATAATCTTTATTTTCTTTGAGTTGTAGATGTAAATTTTCTCTGTTTAGTCATTTCCATACGTTAACAATACGTTGTCCCTATTTTGTATAGAGTTTTGTCAAATGTTTCAGGATTAAATATTTAATGGCACTCTCTCAGCCTTTTAGTCGTCCAATCAATTATCAACGTGAATTATAAGCAACTAAATGACACTCTGAACAAGAGATGTGTTTTAAATCATTGGGCTGGCACAACCATTGACTTGAACGAAGATATTGCTATTCTCATCCAATCGTGATGCTTTATTATTTTATTTTTCTTTTTATTCACTCATTGTTTCGAATGGAAATTATTTGTACTTCATGGATAATTTATCAGAGAATATTCCAGAAGTAAAGTAGAACCCTAAACCAAAATTATTTGAGGTTGAAACCTCTGAAAAGGTTGAGGAATTAATCGGAAAAATACAGTTGGCTCTTTTTTTATGGTGAGTTTGTGAAACAAATGCAATAACCGGAAATGGTGGTGTTAATCTGTTTCAAGAATTTACATCTATATGTTTATAGAATTTACATCTATATGTTTATAATACAAGTAAAATTTAGGAGGAGGGTTGATTTCATAAAATTTTAAAGCAGAGAAGGAAAGAAGGAAAAAGAAAGACAACAATTTATATCTTGAAAGAAGGTGGTGCCAACCTGGAAATTTGGAGCCGAGGCCGAATAGGAATTACTCAGCAAGACATAGATGCAAATACCCTGTAGACAACCAGATGCAGGCCCAAAACACAAACACAACAGATGTAGAAGAAACACAGACACAACAGATCGAGAAACTAATAAGCCCGAAACCCATTAACATGTCTGGGTTGGTGCATTTATAAACTCAAGCTCGGCCAGATTATTTTAAGATTTCAGCTAAAATAATAGTTTGACTGAACTAATATTTTGGTCGAACTTATGTTGTCAGTTTTCCCATCTCCGACCAAAAATATATTTTCCCATGCTATTAGTACACCATCAATGTAAATGGAAGAATGAGTTCAGCTGAACTAATTTCAAAAGTTGGGCCAAACTCTATAATAGTTCAACTGAACTCAATAATAGCTCGACCAAAATTTTAGAAAAGTTCAGCTAAATTGTTGAGAAAAAAATTTTCCGCCCCCAATTCTCAAAAAAGTGTAACCCAACTTCATGGGTTTACCCACAAAAAATTTTGTTCCTATGCATACAAATGCATATAGTTTCCATGGTTCCTTCCCAAAGAAATTCTCAACACAACAGAGCATGAGAAAACATGTTTTATTTTCTATAAAACTAATGCAGTAAAGCATAGAAATACATGTCTTCTTTTTCAAATAGTATTCTAACAATATTTTCCAATGTAGTCTATCACAACATGCTATATTTTCCCACATAAAAATATGCAGATTATTTAAAAATAAAGCTAATACAAATATTGCATGCATATGCATGATCCTATTCCAACATTAACTAACATAATATTTATGATAGCATAAAGTACTGACATATAATTTTTCCTAAAGAAACATGATAAATAAATATTTCTTCTATCCATGCAAATAACATATCTCTATAAAACAATGCCTTTTATTTTTGCATGCAAGACCTTACCATAATAGCTCTTCTTTAATGTACGCACAACATATTCCCTTCTTTAAAATTCTACCGTCGTTCAGTTCTTATTTTCATGTAAACAACTAAATACTTCTTCTTACAAAAGAATCTAATATAACCTTCTTTCTCTATATTTCTACATTCAAGTTTCTCATGCTTCCCTTCCAAGAAACTACCATAGATAACCTCCTTTATGCATAAAAACTAGTCAACACTAACAAGGTTAACTTAACCTTTAATACACAAAACAATTCATCTAGCCATGCAATATTTTCAAGAGGTGATTCAGTTTATTATTTTCATATAGGAAACATATATAAAATGTAATATTCCCAATTAGCCATGAGCTAGTTGGAATATTAAATTTTGTTTTTTTTGCTTTGTTTTATGAATAAGAGGACAATGGAGGTCCATAATTCTCCTTAATAATGAATAAATAAATTCCAATGTGAAAGAGATAGATCTTGATAGTTTAATTAAGCACCTTAAAGTGTGAAAAGGGGTTGGAACACCTTGACTGGGTCAACTTTGACCAAATCAACAGTGTTGTCATGGAGGAGTGGTCATCCATGAAAGACAACACAGTTTTAGATGGAGATCTTCGCATGGATGTAGTGCTATTATTGGATGGGGCTTAGGGTTTGCAAACACATACATTATTTAAGCAAGAGGATGTCAGCCATATAATGTATGTTGATGTATATGATATTTTTTAATATATGGTGTGTTTAGACATATATCTGTCTCTTGTTGCTTAGCTGAGATTGAGTGATGTTTAGCACTGGGTGTTCCTAATCGGGAATCCCACCTCTTCCATTGAGAAGATCTTGGAGGAGTCTTGTACTACATTTTCCACTATCAGGATTAAGGCCAAGCATCATCTTTCATTTACAGCATAGATCGTGTTGAGGGGTGAGCTATTTTGCAGGTTATAGCAGTGGAGACTAGATCTGGGTCATTTCATTGCTCATTTTCAGTGGAGGAGGCTTCCTTTCCATTGGGAGGGCAATAACGAAGGACCTTGAGCTTATTTTTAGATCTTCACATGAGGCCAATTGTTTTTTTATCCCTAAAATTCATTTTACTTCCAGATCTACGTTATTTATGTAGGAGGAGTTGCTGAGTGCATTGGCACGCCATCTGGAGAGTTGGCTTTCTAGTGAAAGGGATTTTCCTTTCAGTTAGAGGATCTATTTTAGGAGGCCATTCTATTGATCATATTAGATCAGCCACACTTTCCAGATCTATTTTTTGCAGTGGATCTTCAACCCTAGGGCCTAGATCCCCATCTTGTACATGGTGTTTTACTGAAAACCCTTAAGGGGTTTGTCAAAGGAGGTTGTATAGTGCTAAGATATGTAGTAGATCCATATTTTGAGGCACATATCAACCCTAGATATGATGTATAATTTTTTTTTTAGTAGTGTATTTAGAACAACATTGTAAGAGTTTTCCAGCTTTTATATATAGTAGCAGCACCTCTTTTTCAGGGATTTTGTCCATTGGAGTCTTGTTATTTCTTATTGTACACCTTATGGCCCATTATTTATGCATATTTCTGTTTTTATAACATATTAGAGGTCTCCATATTGGCCTCTTACTTTTATATGATGATTTTCATTATTGTTCCAGCATTTTGCACTATATTCCTGCTTTTCCCATTTGGGAATATTACGTAAAACAACATAATATTTTCCCAATAAGTAATTATTCTTTTCATATTCTCAAGAGGTTATTATTTTCAAGTAATAAAAATATATAAAAGAACACATTTTTTTCCCAAGAATTAATTATTATGATCTTTCCCAAAGAAAAGATTACGAGAAACTAACATATGTTCTTCATGAAACTCAACGTATATTCCAACCCATGAAATATCTTCAAGAAATAACTACTGAATTATTTTCAAGAAAAATAACCTTATGAACTTATATTTTATGTGCATAAACTATATTTCCTTATGGAAATGTTTAGTTCTTGTTAACATTTGTAAAATACCTCTAAACTAGTTGGTAGATTTATATATATTCCATTTATAATATGATTCATAAGTTCATTATTGCAAAAATTTATTTAATAAGGAACTAGAGTTCATATTCTTCCAAAACTCACATTATTACCTTATGCTTTGGATAAAATCCTTTTTAACTTAAGCAATTATGTTTCTAACAAGATTCCATAACCCAACATTAATAATGCTAATCACCAAGGGTTAATGCATTCCTTGAAAAATCTATTTAGGTTTGTTTTCTTTTATTTTTATAAACTTATCAACCAAGGCTTTTGAAGTTTAGCATGACACTCATAATGATTATTTTTACCACTTCGTAAAAGCCTTTAATAGTCAATACTTCAACACAGGATATGAAAACATTTTCCAGAAGAAGAAAAATGATATGGCATAGTTAACTTATCTTGAAGTGGTTGATTCCTTCTTGTGACTCTTTAATTGAAAAATCCTATGTGTTAGGGTCCTATAATAATAGGATTGATAATTTTAAATTGACCTTGATTAGCCTTGTAATATGTATATTCTGCAAATTGTTTTCCCATATTAGAAAAATAAAAAATGAAAAGATGTTAAAAGTCCTAAAAGAAAAATCAAAGGACTTGAAAGAAAATATATGATAAAGAATATGAAAATGGACCCAACACAAAAAGAGATAAAAAATAAAACATGAAAGTGATGCAAATCCAAATTCCACTACTATTTACTTCTACTGCAAAAAATAAAGATTGTGTGCAACATGTTAAAATGCCACAATCCATGAAGGTTAAACAACTTAATATTAACCTCTTATGCTTTAAATTTCATGTTGTTATATACAGAATAAAGATCTAGCCAAATAATCTAATCTTGGTAGATTAGTAGCTAGGTAGAGAATAATAAGGAGCTAACCAATTTTATCTAAGCCCTTGGAAGAAGTAAGAATAGAATTTTTTTGTTTTTTGTTTTAAAGGAAAAATGAATAAGGGTTTGCAAGCTCAAACTCATCGATGTAAATAATAAAAAAATGTTAGGGTAGTAGATGGGTAGGTACAAGAAGTTTTTACAATCATGCATAAGCAAAAAATTGGTCATTTAATTTACTAACTTCCTTCATAAATCAACCCTTGTAAAAATACTCCATCCCTTATTTCATTCTTTTCCCCCTTGCAAAAAGCCCCTTTTCCTAAGTTAAAAATACATTTTTCCTAAGAAAAGTGAAAGCCCTTTACTAATTCCCCTTTTATTCAAAAATACCCAAAAATATTTAACTCGAAGTCTCAAAATGGTTAACAACTATATATCGGGACCCACTATGAAGAAATCTACCCTGATATCAGTTTTTACAATATAATTATTATATTTGACATATCCTGCATCACATTAAATTTTTAACACAATAACCTAATGTATTAATTCCGGTACTGACCTTTACCCTATATTAATATAAATCATTTATATATATTACCCACCCATATCTTTATTTTAACCTATATTTTAAAATTTCGCACATGCTATATAATCCTACATCCCATAGTTTAAATTATTAAACCCCGTCTATATATATATTAGTCCCACTTGATTTAACCACATTGGTTATATTATTTAAAACCTGAACATTTAAATATATAACAACTAGTATATCAAAACCCTGATTATATGTATTAAAACATAGTTTAAATACATATAACCTCCTGCATCATTTAAACCCCAGGCCTCATGCCTTTTTTAAAAGCCACGACTCTATCACATCATCATAACTGTCTAAACTTCATCCGCGAGATCCAACCGCTAATAAACACTATCGCGCATTTCATTGCTCGAAAGATAATACAACCCAAACCTTGCGAAAAGTACAGTTTTCATGCTCTCCTTCCCCTCTATGTGGCATCCTTTTATTGGATCGCACCATTCAAAATTAAACAGCCAACCACCTATGGAGCTTGTGAAAACCACTGAGCGGTTTTCTTCCCAGCGCAAAAACCACCCTCCCATTTGAAATGACTGCCCATTAATGCAAGCATTGTTTGGTTTAAAAAATGTATATAACCACTCAAATGCCCCTTTCATCCTTTATGTTACAATTTTCACGTAGACAGAGCTTATTAGACCAAAAATATTGTTTTCGACTCCACTTTCAAGCCAAATTGAAACATAATACAACCATCTGTTGCTACAAACATTACAAAAGTCATCCAAGTGCTATTAAAGACCAGCAGAGCTTCAGAAAGCTTTCTTCCACCTTAGAAACCCTCCTACACAAAAAATCTTCAATTTTCAAGGTATTATTCAAAAGAACAGAGCTATTCCTTGATACAAAAGAGTAATATCACTTAATTTAATCATTTATAACCTTTTTTCAAGCTAAGAGAAAGCCCTTTTCCTACACAAAAGCTCTTTTCTGTAAACCCTGGACCTACTTGCACAGATTCTAAAACCTTGGACTATTAAAAATCACAGATTGAGTAAATTGAACAAGTTTAAAGCCTCTATACCTGAAAAATACTTTTGTGCCTTTCAATTCATTTTCTACAGACTCTAGGTGTCTTTTTACCAAAATTCCAAAGTCTTGAGACTACTTTTTGTCATAAAAAATTCACTATATGCCCTAGATATCTTTTGAAAAAACTCTAAAATCTTGTAGTTTCAATTTAGGTTAATTAAGTAAGTTTATACCTTTGTAGACAAAAGATAAGCCCCTTTTTTATCCAAATCCTTCTGCAAACTATTAAAACTTCCAGAGGTGCTCCTACAGGTGTAAATCATTGTTTCTAAAGTCAAAAGAGTATTAAAAATAGTAAATCAAGCAAAGAAATGGCTTCTAAAAAATATTTTACCTATCAGTTCTCTACAACCCCCTATTTTAGATATAGAACACATTTCATTAGCTGACATAGACTTCATGATTATTGATACTGTCATAAAATTCAAACTTCTTGAGCTTCACTGCTGGAGCCGAGAAAAATCCATAGATCAAGATGATGAAGTGTTCATCTCGGAGTAAAATTTACCAAAATAAGTTGTTCCTTAGACCTACCAATGCCCATAAGTGATTAGACTCTTTCAATCATGTTATTTTCCTTATCAGAGAGCTATCATAAACCATGTAAAATAATTTTAGCTTACTATTACGGAAGATTCAATTAATAAAATGCTCTGAATACAGCCCAGGCCTGATGAAATCCATTTATCCATTGATTCCCTCACTCAATTATATTCGAATCCGGACTTCCTTAAGAGTTTCTAGATATTTCAAACCTCATACCTTCTTCTATAGAAATCCCCAACATAAATCGTCTATACCCTTCTGCAAAATTCTCTGAAAGGAAAAGACATGTCATCTCCATGTTTTCTCTCATTCTTGGGTACTTTACAGATGAACATGATGATGTTGTAGTATTAGTTTTTCTGTCTACATTTACACCTGGTTAGCATCCTGCTAACATTTTTTATTTTTCCCAGTACCTTGCTGACAGTATCCATGAGAAATTGGTAAAATTTCATTCCAAAGGTGTTTTTAAGTATTCCTCATTCCTATTCCAAATTTTCTTATGCTCTCAATTTGATAAATTCAATATAAACCTTCAAAAGCTTGATGTGGAAGGAAACCCACAATCAGTCATCTTTTCGACTTCCTTGATAAGGAAAGATTCCAATGAATTCAATTACACAAATTTTATAGACTCCTTCATTGATCCCATGGTAAATTTGCTGAACAATAGCAGGCAGCCCAGAATTAGTTAAGAAATTGAAAAGGTCTTGCAAATGTCAAAGCATAATAGGGAAGGTGATTGGTACTTGTACCAAAATCACAATGAAATAAGAGTGTATGGATCAAGTCTTGTTCCATATAAACTACCTAAATACCTCCCTATGAGGGTATTTTCCCTGGAATACATAAGGCAGATTCTAAATTTAGATGCAATTAATTTCTTGGCAGCAAAGAAAAAGACATAGTTGAAATTGAAGAACCAGGTAGGCCCTTTTATCTATAACAATAGAGATGAAGGTCTAGAGGATGAAAAACATTTGTAGGAGTTTAAGTTCAGTCCTAGTTTCCTATGGTATTATGATACCCTTGGATTTATTATTAAAATGAGAGTTAAATGAAAATTGACTCCATATGTACATGAAAAGAAACTAGAGATAGAGAAATTCTCCAATCAATCTGAATGGTTGGAGAATACCTTGGTAGAGGCAGAAAATCAAAGTGATACTAGTCAACCTTTGCGAACTCTAGCCCAAGAAGACAAAAATGTAAAGATAAACAGACATGAATGTTCCTATACTGCAGAAACTACAACAGAGAAAAAATTCAAACTGAGATACACTAAAATGCCAAAGCTAAATCTTGCCAAAAAAGAAGTGGAAACAATAGAGGTGATTGACACAGAAATAGCAGCAAAAGACAATGCACCTCCTACAATAATTGAAGAAGAACACCAACCTACTACTTCAAAGACTCAGATAATTGAGAATCAATACAGTATTTAAGTTTCTTCATCTACAAAACCAATAGAAAAGGAGATGGATATAAAAGAAATATATAAAGAAATCGAAGCCAGAAATGAAGAAATTAAAACAATAATATATTCTCAGTATCTGAAACAAACTCCTGATATCTAGAATAGGCTACTTTTAGCCTTTGACTATGAGAATAAAAAGATGCAGATGACATTTCTTCAACCTACAGTTCAGACTCTTAAGCCATCCTCACATTACAAAAAGATAGATTTTGAAGTCCTGGTCCAGGATATTCATCCTCGGGACGAAATTGATTTTCATAGGTAGGCAGGGGAGATGATTTCTTCTACAATGACCACCAAGGCCATGAGTGCATAGAAATTGAAAAAGACTCTGGTAAATATCAGAGATCAGCTCAAATTGGTGAAAGCATATTCACAAGCAAAGGACCCTAGAATTAAATCCTTGGAAGAACTAGTAATTAAAGTAGAATATGATCCTAAAAATGTAAAATTTGGAGAAGAATTGATCAAGAAGAAAAATGTAGACATTGTTGCGTTAAAGAAACAACTAAAGCTTCCCCCTACAAAACATCCTAAAGAAACGGAAGTCTTACAGGATACCAATAAGTAAGATGAGATGATGAATCTCATTTTACAATTGACTACTTAGATAAAGTAAATGGATAATGAAATGGACAAGTTGGTCCAAGAGAAAAATGATAAAGAAGAATAAATTCCAGTTACAGTGATTCTTGTAGTTACTACTGTTGTACCTTCTACACTAGATGAATCACTAGCACCTATAGTCCCCATGGATACAACATCACCTGTCACTTCATCAACCACTTTAGCCACAAAATCTTCAACAACAACATCATGACATTCATATGAGGCAAACAAGTTCCTAAAATCTATGCAATACATGTCTATTCGGACCAATGAGATAAAAATACTTAAAGAACAACTTAACAGTCTTCAAGATGAAAAAAAACTTGCCAAGATAATGCATAAAAATGAAGGACAAAGGAAAAACATATTAAATGAGCAGTTGAAAAAGTTAGAAAAATAACTAACACTGAAGGAACCAATGGCACATGTCAAGAAACAGCTATGGTCCAATATCATTCAATCTGAAAATGATATTTAGCCTTCCATATAGGTCATATATGAGCAGAAAGACTTAGTAAAATCATCAAGAGAAGGAATCCAAAAAATTAAATAAGATCTTGGTAAGAAACGTGAAGAAGCTCTTGAAATCATCAAGTTTATTAATTCCAAAAATAGAAAAGAACTTGAAGAAATTGTAATTAATGACACAACAGAAGCCATCCTAGAAGTTAGGAAGGTAATTTCTAAGAAGAATTTGATGATACAGTTAGAAGAGAAATGCCAGAACATGGAGGTTGCTATCACAAGGTTCATGATCAAGTTTGATGTTCTAAGGCAAGAATTCCTTCCCAATCCTCTAGTTATTAATGACATATTAATGAATCACAATCATTTTGATAAAAAGATAAGAGATTTTGTAAAGGAGCAAGTGAATAGTTCAGCCTTGCAGGGAATTCCATCTGGGAGGTACTTTACAAAATCTTTGACATTGTTTTTTACGTACAGCATGAGGTAAAGCACATTTTTATCAACAAAACTGCATTCTCAAAATACACTGAAGCTAATGAGAATTTCAAGAGGATGATGAGGATCAAATTGCCAGAGACTGAACTTTGGGAAAAATTGACTGACTTACTGTGAAATGAGATTGCAGTAAAAATAGAGCAGTAAAGGTTAAAACAACATTTAAAGTTTTGCAGTGAAAGAGTATCAGTTCAAGGTTAAAGTTCAAAATTACTAATGCAGAGATAAAGCTTCCAACGTGAAAGAAACCTCACTTTCCAGCTGCAGCCTTCATTGAAAAAAAGAGAGAGTAAGAAGTAACAAAATGAAGACAGCAACCAACTTATTTCAATAAAAAATAGACAACTAGTATCAGTTAGAAAGTTGTCACTATCTTCTTGCATGAAGATATTTCTCTTCCATGAATAATTCCTAAGCTTTTTTTAGTATATTTTGTAAATATTTTTTGTATAAATACTTCTCATTTAGAAGTATTAAGTGTGGATGAATTGTTGAACATTTCTATAGTTGTACTATTCTGAACCTAAGGGTTATTATACCAATTTCAAGTGAGCAGACTGGATTAAAGCAATAAAGCATCATATTACAGGATTCATGTGTTGGGCCACTACAGTGAAGTATTTTCACGTGTTTCCTGGTCAATTTCTTATGTTTTTCATCAATAATTGAATGTTATTCTAGATGTAAATGATAAATCAGGAATTGTTATTTCACAATATGTTAAAAGCATTATGTTTTGACTGATTAACATTTATATGTTTTCCACTGATATCTACATTAAGGAACCCTTAATTTCTCCCTAGACTCGATTTACCTCTTCCTTTTCACTCATAATCTAGATTTAAGAACCCTCAATCGCTCCTTTACCCTGATTTAAACCATTGTCACCATCAGCCTTGAAGATCTGAAGTAACTCAACTATCTTTCCCTGTAAACATTTCCCTTTAGAACTTGATCCTGATATGACTGCTTGACACATTGAATCCATTAGCCCAATGGAATACAAACCTACATATATCCGTCTTAGTAAGTGATTTCACCACCAAATCAAATCAAAATCCAAAACCAATTTACCCTACATAACTAGCCTAAAATCAAATATAATCAACAAATATAAATCATATAGAGAGAGCCCTCTCTGAGCATTAGGAAGGCTAGATCCTAAGGCTTAAAAGTACGTTTGTGGTTACCTCTAATATTATTTAAACTAAAATAAAAAAACTCACAACTATTAACAATTATTGCAGTGATAAAACTGTGAAAATAAAATAATTTCTTTGCAATGGCACCAACTCATCGCTCTTCACTGCTACAACTTTCTATTCATCTTTGGCTTTAGAAGCTGGATTTAGAAGCCCAAACATGATTGAACTATATTTCATATAGCTTCTTCTATTGGATCATCCATTTTCTCTTCAAATAGAGATGCACACTTAACAATAACCGTACTTGTTTGTAGCCAAATATAAGCATAAGCCTCACTTGTAATTTTTCATTCATCATGAATTACAATGCAAGTGAGAATTTTCCACCCCCAACCTCCAAGTTGATAAAATACAGAAAAATAATTCAAGAAGCTTTTTCTTCGAGCCAACCCATAATAATGAACCCCTTAAATAATATTAAAATTAATTATAGTAACTAGTTCACAATGGGTTCTTGGTTTGCAAACATTTAATCAAATTTGAAACAAGGTAATTCATACTATAACTAAAAATATGTTACGAGCATTGAAGGAATGTTACATACTCCCCCCCTTAAACATAGAACCGTCCTAGATGTGTTTCTCGCCGAGACTTTAACCTTTATCATGATATTGTAATCTAAATAAACCAAAAGGGGATTCTTCCCCTTCAAAATGAAGGATCTAATATTCTAAGAAATACCAATAAGTAAAAAAAATAATGTTTAATAACAAAACATAAGAATCTATAGATGGAAAAATATGCAAGTTCTACTTTCCATCACTTGAGAATTTTTCAAATTCATAGAAGCAAAACAAAATCTCTATACGACCTTACCTTTTCTTCCCAATTACGCGTAGAAATGATGATGACTTTTACACAAGCACTTTGAGAATGGTTGAAAAACCACTTCATGGAAAGTAGCCTGTAATGTATGACTAACAAATTCAATCACATTAGTGACACCATTTCTAATCAAATGAAATACTTTAAACTATCAATCATTCATGTAATTTCAAGTGATATTTTAGTCACATTACTCTTCCTAGTCTTCAAAGACCACCAACCCTTTATTCGTGATAAATCATAAAAATTATAAATCACTACACCACCTGCACAGTGTCTTACCTTATACTAAAGACATCCACATAGTACTTCAAAAATTACTCATAGAGAACCTAGCTCTCTAATCATACAAATGGTCAATCAGTGCACCATGTGCATTTTTTCCTAGCCCATGGTAAGACATACAAAAGAATAGTAATAAAATAAACGAACTTATACTTTCAGTAATTCCTTTTCGAGTGCTAGGCTCCTTTCCTCTCAATATGTACATAAAATATTTACAAAATCATATAAAAACAATCATTTTAATAGGACACATAACTAAATAATTAACTTGTTCTTCTATGAGAACCATAATGATAGAAACAAATTGTCCTCCCAACCCATGGGAACTAGTTTCAACAACAAAATCGAGTAATTTTCACATGTAGATTTTTTTTTTTTTTGAGAGACCATTCCAAGGCGATTATGGAGTTCCACTCGCAAACCAGCTCAATAATTCCAATGACCACACAAATTCCAATATAGGATTCCTCTTGGAAACATCTTGCCTATTCCTCTGACAACCTCCCATCTATGAGGAATTTTGGGCCTCCTCCAACCTGCTCCAAAATCAATAGAGTTGCCTTAGGTTCTTCCCTCTTTAACATCTTGGTCAACTATTTTTCCTTAATGAGATCATCTATCTCTAGGGAGAGTAAATCCGGGCAGGAAAGCACAATTAAACCCTCCGAGCAGGTAACCAACATCAACCCAAGGCCTTCTAGATTTTCACAACCATCCATAACTTTTTGCAATGTTAAGTTTCTCTTTTAGAATTATTTCCCACATTAATTTACAAAATGAATGATATGCACATTATACATAAGGAAAAAAAAACTTTATGTACATTATAAATCATACTTGACCCTCAACATAGGTCCAATGATATCTAGATTAATAAGAAACATGACTAACATACATTCGCTATACATTATTATTTCTCAAATAACACAATCATTCACATAATATCATTATGATTTATCATTTACAATTTCAATTCACATTGTAATTTTTGAATTTCATAGGTTTTTCTTGTTTCCATTAAGCTACCCATGCTTAATATCATCAACAACTCTAGTCATAAATGTGCATTTCTTAAACAAGTATTCAATTTCGCAATTATTTTAGTTTCTTGCACAGAATGTTTTCATGCATAAAAATATATATAAATATTTATTAACGTTTATATGTCCATAATGGTTAGGGAAAAATTCCAAATATTTCTAATTCCCACAGCGTTCGGTTAACAGCTGACTTACACATGAAGTAATCACCATAATCACTTGTTTACAACTTTCAATAATCTTTAATCAAAATCAATTCATGCATAAAAGTTTTATTTGTTATTCATGCATCACTAATCAATGCTACTAATAATATTAATGTAGCCATGAAATGACTCATTCAGTAACTAGCCATTATATTCAAGACTCACTACTCCACTCATTAGGTATTTTTTTCATTTTAAAACACGTTATAATTATGTTCAAGGACTTTCCCCATATTTTTCATTCATGAATTAGTTTCACAAACCATCACTATACACATTCATCCTTTTTAAGTAATGCATGGTAACTTTAGTTATGTTCATTAAATGTATCTGTAATTTTTCATATACGCAAATGTTAATATTCAACTCCCACATTCACTAGTGACTACTCAGATTCTTCATAAGTGCAACAAAAGTTTTATTGTCTTTTATCCTCAATAGGATTCCAATGTTATGAAAGTTGTTTTTGCAGCTGAATTTATTACTTATTACTCTTCAATGTAGTTATAACCAGGAATCACACATCTCATGTCAAAAGTAGACTACTGCATATATCAGCCAATATGTATATTGCTAGAATCATAGGCTAACTGATGTCAATTAGTAGCATACCTCAATTTATTTTCACTTAACAGATCCCAAAGGTGCCAGTGCTTCCACCGTTAGCTTTGATACCACTTGTAACATACCCTGATATCCTCACATGGAAATGCAAGGATTTAGAAAGTTTTTATACAAATTACCCAGGGGTAACTATCCAAATCACTATTCAAGATTCCTCACTAATCATTAGATAGAATTTTCATCAGTTCAGAGAATAAATTTAGTAGAGGAATAGTAATTTTCATAACCATTAACAACCATTATTGTGGTATATTAACATAAATTGTATGATGTAACCTTACATCGATTTCATGACTCGTTTAACCAGATTAAATAATCACATACTTGACATTATGAACATCACAACAAGCAAGGAATCAACATCATCAATTTGACACAATAATCTATCACATCATTGAACACTGATATACCCTAGAAAACCCATAGGGTGAAAACCAAAAAAAGTTTAATTTTATTATCAAATTCTCATGAAGGTGTTAACCCCTCACTTAATGGTTTATAAGGGAGACCATCACTTAACCATTGTTATAAATATTAAAAGGAAATATCATTTAAATACAAATATCTAGCTTAAAGCCATTACAATAACTATGATAGCTTTTACCCACTAATATTCATATCTTCATATCTTCATATATTGGTGGCATGGTTGTACCTACAATGGACCATCCTACAGCTTTCACTCATTTGCATGAACCATTAATCATTTACTTACCACCATTTTAAGCATAATATATCCTTTGTACAATTCACCATCATTTCCTGCTAATGTTGTCTTCAACACACATTCTTGTCATGATTCATAAATTATTAATCAACCCATTCACAAATCTATACTAGAGATGCTTTTCCATCTATTCATGTACATTCATGACATTCAAGTAAAATAAAATGACATGCTTCCTTTAATATCACTGAATATGCACTAGTTATAAACAATCACATTAACTAAAATTTCCCTCGCATAAGCACACATTCTTCCAAAACAAATAACTACAACTACCAAACATTTCTTTAGAGGAAACTAATACATCAGTGCCAATAACACTTCATGAAAATTACATAAATTTAATCAAAATATATAACCCTTAATCTATTACCTTTGGCCAATGTAAAGAAATCTAACACAAAAAATGTTGTTCCTATTCATGAAAATGCATATAGTTTCCAAAAGAGTCTTCCCAAAGGAATTCTTAACACAAAAGAGCATGAAAACACATGTTTTTTGTTTGTAAAATTAATGCAATAAATCATACAAATACATGTCTTTTTTTTCAAAGACTATACTAACAATATTTTCCAATGTATTCTAACACAACATGCTATCTTTTCCCACATAAAAATATGTATATTCTTTCCAACATAAGCTAATAAAAATATTGCATTCATATACATGATCTGATTCCAAAATAGACATAATAATTATGATAGGATAAAGTAGTCACATATAATTTTTCCTAAAGAAACATGATAACTCAATATTTCTTCTATCCATGAAAATAACATATTTCTATCACACAATGGCCATTATTTGTGCATGCAGGAGCTTATCATAATAGCTCTTCCTTAATGTATGCACAACATATTCCCTTGTTTAGAATTCTACCATCATTTAGATATTATTTTCATGTAAACAAATACATATTTATTCTTCAAAAAGAAGCTAATATAACCTTGTCTCTCTAAATTTCTACATGCAAGTTTCACATTCTTCCCTTCCAAGAAATTACCATAGATAACCTCTTTTATGCATAAAAACTAGGCAACACTAACAAGGTTAACTTAGCCTTTAATACACCTAAATCAATAATTTCATGCAATTCATCTAGCCATGCAATATTTTCAAGAGGTTATTCATGTTATTATTTTTCAAGTAGGAAACATATATAAAACAATATAATATTTTCACAAGAAGTAATTATTCTTTTCATATTCTCAAGAGGTTATCCTTTTCAAGTAAGAAACATATATAAAACAACGTAATATTTTTTGAAGAAGTAATTATTATGAATTTTCCCAAAGAAAATATTATTTGAAACTAACCTGTGTTCTTCATGAAACTCCTTAACGTATCTTCTAACCCATGAAATATCTTCAAGAATTAACTAGTAAATTATTTTCAAGAAAAATAACCTTATTAACTTATCTTTTATGTTCATAAACTATATTTCCTTATGGAAATGTTTATTGCTTGTTAACATTTGCCAAATACCGCTAAACTACTTGGTAGATTTGTATATATTTCATTTATAATATGATTCATAAGTTCATTACTGCAAAAAAGGTATTTAATAAGGCACAAGACGTCCTATTCTTCCAAAGCTCGCATTATAACCTTAAGCTTTGGATAAAAGCCCTGTTAACTTAAGAAGTTAGGTTTTTAACATGATTTAATAATCCAATATTACTAATGCTAATCACCAAGGGTTAATGCATTCCTTGTCAAATCTATTCAGGTTTGTTTTCTTTTGTTTTATTTTATTTTATTTTTATAAACTTATCGACCAAGGCTTTTGAAGTTTACCATGACATTCATAATTATTATTTTTACCACTTTGTAAAAGCCTTTAAAATTCAATACTTCAACACATGATATGCAAACATTTTACAGAAGAAGAAAAATGAAATAGCATAGTTAACTTATCTTCAAGTGGGTGATTCCTTCTCATGTCTCCTTGAGTGAGAATTCTGAAAAAAAGAAAAGAATTGCCTTGCAATGGCACCAACTCATCACTCTTCACTGCTACAATTTTATATTCATCTATGGATTTAGAAGCTGGATTTAGAATCACAAACATGATTGAACTATATTTCATATAGCTTCCTCTATCGGATCATCCATTTTATCTTCAAAAATATATACCCACTTAACATTTACCACACTCATTTGTAACAAGAAATAAGCATAACCCTCACTTCTAATTTTTCATTCAACATGAATTATAACGCGAGCAAGAATTTCTACCCCCTAACCTCGAGGTTGATATAATCCAGAAAAACAATTCAATAATATTTTGTTTTAGCCAACCCATAATAATGAACCCTTTCAATAATGTTAATATTAGTTATAGTAACTAATTCACAAAGGGTTATTGGTTTCCAACCATTTAATAAATTGTGAAATAGGGTAATTAATACAATAACTAAAAATATGTTATGAGTGTTGAAGTGACATTACATACTCGTCCCCTTAAACATAACAACATTGTTATTGTGTTTCTCTCACTGAGACTTTAGCCTTTATCATGATATTGTAATCTAAATAACACAAAAGGGGATCCTTCCCCTTAAAAATGAAGGATCTAATTTTCTACAGATACAAATAACTGAAAACAATAACCTTTAATCAATAAACATAGGAATTTATAAATGAAAAAGATATGAAATTTCTACTTTCCATCACTTGAGAAATTTTCAAAGTCATAGAAGAAAAAAAAAATCTCTATACCAACTTACTATTTCATACCAATTACTCTTGGAATTCATGATGAATTTTACACAATCACTCTGAGAATGGTTGAACAACCCATCAAAACGCCAAGGAAAGTAGCCTGTAATGTATGACTAATAAATTCAATCACATTATTCACATCATTTCCAATCACATGAAATACTTTAAAATATCAATCATGCATGCAATTTCAATTGTTATTTTAGTCACAATACTCTTCCTGGTATTTAGTGAACACCAACCCTCTATTTATAATAAAAATTAAAAATTAAAAATCACTACACCACGTGCACATTGTCTTAGCTCCCGTTAAATACATCCACACAATAATTCAAAAATTACTCAGAGAGAACCCAACTCTTTAATCGTACAAATGGTCAATGAATGCCCCATGTGCATATTTTCCTAGCCCCTGATAAGACATTAAAAATAATAGTAATAAAATAAAGGAACTTATACTTCAGTAATTCCTTTTCAAGCGTTAGGCTCCTTTCCTCTCAATATGTATATAAAATATTTACACAATGATATAAAAAAATTCATTTTAATACGACACATAAATGATTAGTTAGATTTTTTTTCTATGAGAACCACAATGATAAAAAAAAAATATCCTCGCAACCCATGGGAACTGGTTTTCACAACCAAATCGAGTAATTTTCACATTCAGCCAGTTATTTTTTATACAGATGATACCAGGGCCAGTCTATAATTCCACTGGAAAAATTTCTCAAGAATTCCAATGAAAAAACAAGGTCCTTTATAGGATTACTCTTGGTAGCATCATGCCTATTCCTCTGACATCCTCCCATCTATGACTAATTTTGGGCCTCCTCCAACAGGCTCCAAAATCAATAGAGTTGCCTCAGGTTTTTACCTCTTCAACAAATTGGTCAACTCTTTTTCCTTACTGCTAAGGTACTATATCTCTAGGGAGAGGAAATTCAAGCAGACAAGTACCATCAACCCCTCTCGGCATGAAACCACCATCAACCTAAGGCCTTCTAGATTTTCACAACTGCCCATAACTTTCAGAAATGCTACATTTATCTTCTACCTTTATTTCCCACATTAATCTACATAATTAACCATATGCACATTATATATAAGGCAAAAGAAACTTTATGTACATCGCACATCATACCTGGCCCGCAACATGGGTCAAATTATATCTAGATTAACAGGGAACATGACTAACATACATGTGCTATTCATTATTATTTCCCAAATAGAACAATCATGCACATCATAACATTATACTTTATCATTTACGGTTGCAATTCGCATTGCAACATTTTACTTTCATAGGTTTTTCTTGTTACCATTAAGCTACACATGCTTAATATCATCAACAAAGCTAGTAATAAATATGCATTCCATAAACAAGTATTCGCTTTCACAATTATTTTATTTTCATGCATACAATTTTTTCATGCATTAAAATATATATAAATATTCATTAATGTGTATATGTAAATAACGATTAGGATAACATTCCAAAAATTTCCAATTCCTACAGTGTTATGTTATTAGTAGACTGATACATGAAGTAAACACCAAAATCACTTGTTCACCACTTTCAATAAGATTTAATCAAAGTCAATTCATGCATATAATTTTTATTCATTAGTCATGCATCACTAATAAACGCTAATAACAATCCTAATGGAGCCATGACATGACTCATTCAGCAACTAGCCATTATATTCAAGTCTCACTACTCGACTCATTATGTATTCTGAACATTTAAAAAGCTTCATTCAATTTCATTTTAAAATACTCTATCATCCTCTTCAAGGACTTTCCCCACCTTTTGCATTCATGCATTAATTTCAGACACCATCACTATACAGATTCATCTTTTTCAAGTGATGCATGGTAACTTTAGTTATCTTCATTAAATGTATCTTTAATTTGTGATATATATAAATGTTAATAGTCAACTCTCACTTTCACTAGTGAGTACTCATATTTTTCATATGTAGAACAAGGTTTTATTGTCTTTTATCCTCAACAGGATTCCAATGTTATGAAAACAATATTTGCAACATAATTTATTACTTATTACTTTCAATGTAGTTATAACCATGAATCACACATCTCATGTAAAAAGTAAACTTCTGCATATATCAATCAATATTTAGATTTCTAGAATGATACCTTAACTGATGTCCATTAGTAGCATACCTCAATTTCTTTTCACTTAAAAATCTCAAAGGCACCAGTGCTGCAACCTTTAGCTATGATACAACTTCTAACATACCCCGATATCCTAACATGGAAATGAAAGGAGTTAGAAAGTTTTTATACAAATTACCCACAGGTATAACTATCTAAATCAATATTCAAGATTCAGCACTAATCATTAGATAGAATATAAATCAATTCATAGAGTAAATTTAGTAGAGGAATAGTAAGTTGTATAACCATTACCAAACATTATTGTGGTATATTAACATAAAATGTATGATGTAACCTTCCATCCATTTCATGAATCCTTTAACCAGATTAACTAATAACATACTTGACATTATCAACGTCACCAAAAGAAAGGAATAAACATCATCAATCTAACAGAATAATCAATCACATCATTGAACATCGATATACCCTGGAAACCCCACAGGGTGAAAATCAACAAATGTTTAATTTTATTATTAAATTCTCATGAGGGTTTTCATCCCTCACTCAATGGCTTATAAGTGATACCATCCATTAAACATTGTTATAAATATTACAATGAAATATCATTTAAATACAAATATCTAGCTTAAAGAAATTACAATAATTATAATAGCATTTACCCACTAACCTTCATAACCTCATATCTTGGTGCAATGGCTATACTTAAAATGGACCATCCTACAGCTCGCACTCATCTGCATGAACCATTAATCATTTACCTGCAATCATGTTAATCATAGTATATCCTTTTCACAAGTCACCATCATTTTCTACTAATGTTGTCTTCAACACACATTGATGTCAGGATTCATAAAGTATTAATTAACCCATTCAAAAATATATACTAGTGATTCTTCTCCATCTATTCATGTACATTCATGACATTCAAGTAAAATATCTTGACGTGTTTCCTTTTATAGCATTAACAATGCACTAGTTACAAAGAATCACATTAACGAATATTTCCTTGGGATAAGCACACATTCGTTCAAGACAAACAACTAAAATTGCCAAAAAATTCTTTAAAGGAAACTAATACATCAACTACGATCTTCGTGCATGAAAATTACATAAAGTTAATCAAAATAAGTAACCCTTAATCTATTACTTTTGGTGCATGTAAAGAAATCTAACACAACAAATGTTAGTTCCTATGCATGCAAATGCATATAGTTTCCAAAAGAGTCTTCTAAAAGGAACTCTTAAGACAATAGAGCATGCAAACACATGTTTTCTTCTCTGTAAAACTAATGCAATAAAGCATACAAATACATGTCTTATTTTTCAAAGATTATACTAACAATCTTTTCCAATTTAGTCTAACACACCATGCTATCTTTTCCCACAAACAAATATGCATATTCTTTTCCAATTTAGTCTAACACACCATGCTATCTTTTCCCACAAACAAATATGCATATTCTTTCAAACGAAAGCTAATACAAATATTGCATGAATATACATTTTCTTATTCAAAAAGAAACTAACGTAATAATTATGATAACATAAAGTACTCACATGTAATCTTTCGTAAAGAATCATGATAACTCAATATTTGTTCTATCCACGCAAATAACATATCTCTATAACACAATGCCTATTATTTGTGCATGCAAGACATTATCATAATATCTCTTCTTTAATGTATGCACAACCTATTACCTTAGTTATAATTACACCATCATCTATTTATTATTTTCATTTAAACAAATACATACTTCTTCAAAAAGAAGCTAATATTACCTTGTTTCTCTATATTTCTACTTGCAAGTTTCTCATGCTTCCGTTCCAAAAATTACCATGGATAACCTCTTTTATGCATAAAAACTAGGCAATGCTAACAAGGTTAAATTCACATTTAATACACCTAAATAAGGAAGTTGACACAATTCATCTATCCTTGCAATATTTTCAAGAGTTTATTCAGATTATTCTTTTCAAGTAGGAAACATATATAAAACAGCATAATATTTCCCAAGGAGTAATTATTCTTTTCATATTCTCAAGGGGTTATTCTTTTCAAGTAAGAAACATATATAAAACAACATAATATTTTCCCAAGAAGTAATTACTATGACTTTTTCCAAATAAATGATTATGAGAAACTAATATGTGTTCTTCATCAAAATACGCATCTTTCAACCCATGAAATATCTTCAAGAATTAACTAATAAACTATTTTCAATAAAAATAACCTTATGAAATTATCTTTTATGTGCATAAACTATATTTCCTTATGGAAATGTTCAGTGCTTGTTAACATTTTTTACATACCACTAAAATACTTGGAAGATTTGTATATATTCCATTTATAATATGATTCGTAAGTTCATTACTGCAAAAATTTATTTAATAGGGAACTAGAGTTACTATTTTTCCAAAGCTCACATTATAACCTTAAGCTTTGAATAAAAGCCTTCTCAACTTATGAAATTAGGTTTTTAACATGATTTAATAACCCAACATTATTAATGCTAATCAGAAAGGGTTAAAGAATTCGTTGTAAAATCTATTTAAGTTTTTTTCTTTCTTTTTTTATTTTCTTTTCTTTTTATAGAATTATCGACCAAGGATTTTAAGGTTTACTATGACATTCATAATAATTATTTTTTCCACTTCGTAAAAGCCTTTAATATTAAATACTTCAACACGGGATATGAAAACGTTTTCTACGAGAAGAAAAATGAAATATCATAGTTAAATTATCATCAAGTGGCTGATTCCTTCTCGTGACTCCTTGATTGAGAAATTGTGGGAAAATAAAATAATTGATTTGCAATGGCACCAACTCATCACTCTTCACTAATACATTTTTCTATTCATCTCTGGATTTAGAAGCCGAGACATGAAGTTTACCATGATATTCATAATGATTACTTTTACCACTTCGTAAAAGCCTTTAACATTCAATACTTCAACACAGGATATGAAAATATTTTCGAGAAGAAGAAAAATGAAATATCATAGTTAACTTATCATCAAGTGGTTGATTCCTTCTCGTGGCTCCTTGATTGAGAAATCCTGCGAAAATAAAATAATTTCTTTGCAATGGGACCAACTCATCACTCATCAGTGATAAATTTTTATATACATCTCTGGATTTAGAATATGGATTTAGAAGCCGAGACATGATCGAACTATATTTCATATAGCTTCATCTATCAGATCATCCATTTTCTCTTCAAATAGATATACCCACTTAACAGCAACCAGACTTGTTTGTAACCATAAATAAGCATAAGACTCACTTGTAATTTTTGAATTATTGTGAATTACAACGCGAGCGAGAATTTGCTACCCCCAACCTCCACGTCGATATAATCCAGAAAAATGATTCAAGAAGATTTTTTTTCGAGCCAGCCCATAATAATGAACCCTTTCAATAATATCAAAATCATTTATAGTAACTAATTCACAACAGGTTCTTGGTTTCCAAAGATTTAATCAAATGTAAAACGGGGTAATTAATACAATAACTAAAAATATGTTACGAGTGTTGAAGGGATCTTACAGATTTTTTTTGTTTTGTTTTTATTTTCGATTTTTTTTTTCTATTCAATGAATAAGAAGTAATTTCAACTGCTAATAATCAATATGATTCATTTTGACGGTAAATTTAAGAATAATTTAATTAGCACAACCACAATTACCAATATGATTTACATTAAATAATCAAAATTGTTTATTGTATATTGATATATTTATGGTTATTATATTCATATTAAATTATATATTAATATAATACTATATTATTATATAACATTATATTAATATCCTAATAGTTATTTTTCAAACTATAATATAAATAACATACAAAATGCAATAATTTTTTTATCTTCAATAATTATTATATATTTACTAATATAATTTTCAATACCTTTTATATACATAATCAAAGCATATATATATATATATATATTAAAAATAAAAACCCAATACTATTTTAATAAAATAACCAATGAAACTATTATTATAAACCAAAAGCAAGTAGATAAATAAACTCAATGGATTCATATTATAAAGTCAAAACATTAATAAACCCCAAGGGATTATTAATATTATAAACACAAGTTATTAATGTTTTAAATCTACAAGATATATATATATATATATATATATATATATATATATATATATATATATATATATATATATATATATATATATATATATATATATATATATATATATTATAAGACGGGGAGGAGCTAAAGTAACTCTTAGAATTGATATTATAAACTCAAGGGATTAAAATTATAAATGCAAGGGAATAATATTAAACCTGAGGGATTAATATTATAAATCCAAGTTATGTAGACCCTAAGATATATATTATAAACCCTAAAATAAACATCGTTAATTG